>JAAKBH010001072.1:0-56072 GCA_019776075.1 Amaranthus palmeri
ATCAGATTGTGCTCTAGGGTGCCGGCGGCGGGGTTTTTTTTTTGTGGTTTTTAGTGACGGCGGCGGCTAGGGTTTTGGGTTTCACATTTTTGGTGTCGGCTGTTTGATGGTGGATCTTGGTTTTCAGGGCTGGTCGTTTTGGGCCCTCTTTGGTGTTTCTCAGTCTGACGTCTTTCAAGGGGTTGTTTTCGTTGGTCTATAAGTCTTCTCTGGTGTTTTTGCGATTTTTGCTCGGTTTTTTGGGTGGATCTATTGCTACTAGTTTTTTCTTTCAGATCCAGTTATTCTGGTGTTTTTAATAAGGGTTTGGGTTGACTCTCTGTTTTCGTAGTCTTGCTGCTGGATAGTTTGTTTGCCCAGGTTGTGGTTTGCATTTGCAGTTGGATATGGCGGTGTTTTGGCAGCTTTAAGGATGGCGGTGTTGTGAAGCTTGGCGTTGGGCATTAGAAATGGAGATCTTGTTTTTAAATTGGGCAGCAGACTCTTAAGGACTGCTGAAACCTTTTGGACCTGCTGCTGTCTGGTAATTTCTGGTGTTTTTGAGAATTTTGGTAGCTGGGATTGTGGTGCCGGATGATGGGGGAAGGCAGATGGCGTTTTCTTGTGGATGCTGGCGTTTGGATATTGCAGTTTGGGAGGGCTTTCTTTGTGTGGGGGTGGGCTTGCTAGCGTTTATGGGTAGTCCAATTTGGTAGGTCTTAGTCTTAAATTTTTTCTGGTGTTTGTTTCTTCTTGTTAATTTTGGTCTATCGGCCATTTGGGTTCTCTTGGTGGCAAGGCGAAGGTTCTTTTTAGGTGTTGGTTGTAGTAGGATCAATTATGGTGTTAGCACTTGATGGGTGTCGTTTTTTGGTGGGCGGGTTGTGATTGCTATGCAGGTTTTTTGGTGTTGAATTGGTGGGCGTGTTGGCTCTTAGCTCGTTTGTTGATGGCGGCTTTTGGCGTATGACTATTGGTGTTTACATTGGATTTTGTTTGGTGATGGAGGCTAATGGTGCAAGGAGGCTTTTGGTGGTTAAAGATGGTGACTTTGTTGGTGGTGAAGTCACCCTCGATGTGGAGATTTTAGTTTGTTTGGCGCGTTATAGATTCTGGTGGTGTACGAACACTTGCGAGGATGGCATGATCGATGTCCAGTAACGATGACTTGAGGTTCCTCCCTTGGTGTGAAAAATTGTGTGTCGTGGTGATTAGAACCTTCGGTGGGACTGTCCTTTGTTTGATGTATTAGTGATGGTGTTTCATTAGTGCTGTTCTCAATTTGGTGTGTATGGTGTAAACTCTGAGAAACTTTGGTGTAGCATAGTCCACCCCTATGCTGTTTCGGGGGGCCTGTTTCTTGGTCCCTCACTTCCAATGGCTTTTTTACCTTACGGGGGGTTTTTTTTATGCCGGCGGGTTGTGGGGTTCCAAGTTACAGTTGTTGGTGTTTTTTCCTTTCTTTTTATAAAATTTTCCAAATTTTCAAATATATATATATATATATAATATATATATATATATATATATATAATATATATATATATATATATATATATATATATATATATATATATATATATATATATATATATATATATATATATATATATATTTTCGCAAATTAGGAATATCATATAACGGAAAAAGAAAAAAAACACTGAGACTTGGAAACCCAAACTCCGCCGGCATAAAAAACCCCGCGAGGGGAAAAAGCCATTGAAGAGAGGGGCCAAGAAACAGGTCATCCAAAAACAAAGCATAGGGATGGACTATGCCACCAGTATAAAAAGTATACTAAACACCACTACACCAAAATATAAGCCTAAAAACTAAAAAACACGAAAAACAAAATTACACCAAGACTAACAGGCTCAAAACATAGGTACAACATCAAGACGACTAAAATCAGCTGAAGAGACGCCATCATAAACACGAAGCTCCTTTGCCCATAGCCCTACACGAACACGAAGAGAAAACAGGAAACGAGGAAAATCCAGAGGCTTCCGATCAAAGCGCAGACGATTCCTCTCAAACCATAAAGACCATACCACACAACCAAGTACCAACCACCAAAAACGCTTCCATCGACGAGCCTTGACGAGACCACCCCAAGCAAGGACAAAATCACAACACTGAGCCGGAAGAACACCCTGAACACCCCACCAACCCAACACATACATCCAAACATTCCACGAAAACGAACACGTAAACAGAATATGTGAATTAGTCTCCAACTCAGAACCACAAAAAGGACATAAAGCATCCCGAAGAGAGATCACCCCCAAACTCAGCATACGATCCCCAGATTTCAACCTACCTAAACATGCCAACCACAACGTAAGATGGACTCGAGGGGGACAACTAATCCGCCACAAAATATTAGCAACAGGCCGAGACAAGAAAGGTGCAAAATCCGCATAAAGACGATCATGAATCAACGCATTAGGATACGAAGGCGAAGACAAATTCCGCCAAGAAACAGTATCACGACCATCTTTTTGCAGCGAGACCAATCGGAGACAAGCTTCCAAACGCCCCACCTCTTCAAGTTCCCAATCAAACAGATTACGACGCCACCTCAAATTCCACACCCACTGAGCATCAACCCAAACCCCCATCTGTGAAATAAGACATTTTTGTTGTAATGACAAAGAAAATAATCGCGAAAATACCACTTTCAACAGCCCACATTTACACCAACGATCAAACCAAAACAGCGTAGACGAGCCATTACCCACCTTAACAACCAAACCCTCTTCCACAATATTACGAACACGGACCGTAGCTTCATCATTACTAACTAGCTGGCCCCAAATACCCTCACGCACCCCCCGAAACACTTCAAACGAATCTTTACCACGCCTAAGAGTATGAACAGATATCAGAATACGTTTCCAAAGAGCATCATCTACCCCCGAATACCTCCACCACCATTTAAACAAAAGAATTAAATTCTTATACATAATATTCCCAACCCCAAGACCACCCAAACACTTAGGAAGCTCAAGTGACTCCCAGGCAACAGAAGGCACAGACATCTGACCAGATGAAGAAGAACCCCAAAAAAATCGACACTGCAATCGAACAATACTAAGCGCAACAGCCTTTGGCATTTTAAAAATGCTCAAATAATAGATAGGCAAACTATTCAGCACACTCTTAATAAGAGTAAGCCTACCAGCCCTAGACAAGGATCGGGCCTTCCACGCCGCCAATTTATTCTGAATCTTTAAAACAATAGGCTTCCACGCAGATGCTCGAGTCATATTGTCACCCAGGGGAAGCCCAAGATACGTAAATGGACACGAAACATGAACACAACCAACAGCACTCGCAACATCCTTAGCCCAACCAACATCCAAAGAATTCCATGTAATAATACTAGACTTACTATAGTTAAGACTCAGACCCGAAATAACAGCAAAAATATCCAACAGTCGAAAATAGTTAATAACACAAAGATCATCACGAGGAACAAATATAAGTGTATCGTCTGCAAACTGTAAGATCTTCAATCCAACCCGGTCTTGCCCCACTTCCAAAGGCGTAATCAAATTCAAACTCTGTGCACGGTTCAAAAGAACCACTAAAACCTCCGTAACCAAGATAAACAAATATGGAGAGAGCGGATCCCCTTGTCGCAAACCCTTTTCCATCTTAATCGGAGCCAAAGGTGAACCATTAAGAAGAACCGACATCGACGCCGTACTCACACAGTCCATAATCCATCGAACCCATCTACACCCAAACCCCATCTTAAGCATAACCGCACGCAGAAAATCCCAATTAACAGAATCATAAGCCTTCTGAAAATCAAGCTTCAGCAATGCCCCATGAACTTTCCTCTTCTTAAGCCATCTCAAAGATTCGTTAGCGATCAAAACCCCATCTAAAATATACCGATTCGACACAAAGGCACTTTGCGCCTCATCAATCAAAGGAGATAATGAGTCTGGACAAATACTCCATAGCTATAGCAAATAAGTAGGGCGAGATGGGGTCACCCTGACGGAGACCTCTCTTAGCAGCAAAAGGTTTGATGGGCGTGCCATTATATATATATATATATATATATATATATATATATATATATATATATATATATATATATATATATATATATATATACATATATATATATATATATATATATATATATATATAATATATATATATATATATATATATATATATATATATATATATATATATATATATATATATATATATATATATATATATATATATATATATATATATATATATATATATATATATATATATATATATATATATATATATATATATATATATATATATATATATATTGTCAAATGATTTGTATTATATACCAAAAGAAGAGACAAACAGACGCTCTAGCTGGAAATTAACCCCAACACGAGCCACCAAAAACGCTAACGTTCATACAAAAAGAGAGCGCCAGCCCAAAAACCCCAAAAGCTAACTACTTAGTTACAAGCATATCTAGCATTCTACTGTTTGCTCTACTAGCCATCCTAAAGACTATACAATCGACTGCTTCCTTCGAATTAAAGGTGTGGTTATCGAAGACTTTTTTGTTTCGTTGCATCCAGATGCAATATATCATTTCTATCCAAAGGCCCACAATCAACTTGGCCCGATCTGTCTTCTTCTTGTTGATCTTGTTCATCTGTAGGATTTCAGCTTGGAAGTCTGAATCATCCAGCCCTCTTGTAAGGAAATTGAAGAGCCGAGATCTAATATCCTTTGCATTCACGCAATCAAAAAAGAGATGATGGGTTGTTTCCCTAGCTCCCGTACACAAGACGCATAACTCATCCGAGATGGTCATCCATTTCCCGATTCTTGCCTTTGTAGCTAGTCTATCTTGGATGGCGAGCCACGTGATGAATTGAGCACTAGGACTAGCAGCATTCTTAATCATAATGTTCCCCCAGTGGACATTAGGCTCATCTGCAATTAATATCTCGTAGGCTTTACCAATGGAAAAGCAGGTGCCTTTGGTAACCTTATCCCAACCGCCAAGATGATCCAGAAGACTTCGCTGTTTGATGATTTTTTTGAAGCTCCAGGAAGAATGAATGGAAGGACGAACGTCATGGATCCCTTGACCTTTCATATAGTAACTGTGAACCCATTGCACCCAAATGTTTTCCTTGTTGCGATCAATATTCCACAGTTGCTTGAGGATAGCAGCTCTATTCCACACATACATATCTCTCAGATTTAGACCTCCCTTAGAGTAAGGTAAGCCCATTTGTTTCCAGGAAACAGCTGCTTTTTTGGAGAGACCCTCTTTCCCCGACCAGATGAAAGATCTACATATGTCCTCCACCATCTTGATGAGCTTTTTGGGAAGGCAGAAAATTTGCGCCCAAAAATTTTTCATTCCCCCTATAACACTTCGGACTAACTGAACACGGCCTGCATAAGAGAGCAGACGAGAGGACCAGAAGCCAATCTTACCCACAATCTTGTCCACCAGAGGCCTACAATCTCGAGAATTAAGTTTCTTTGAGTGGAGGGGAACACCCAGGTATCTGAAGGGAAAGGTGCCTTCTTCCATGCACAGGTATTGAATGATCTGATCTTTAAGCTGTGTATTTGTCCCGGACACATAAACATTACTCTTGTTCGTATTAGCCTCCAGCCCCGAAGCCTTAGAGAAGCTCTGAAAGGTATGCATAAGGCTCCTGACTGAGTCAATATCAGCTTTGCAGAGCATGATGAGATCATCTGCAAAAAGGAGGTGGGTGATTCTAACTTGTCTGCATCTGGGGGTGGAATTTGAAGCTTTTAGTTTCACTCTGCTTTTGAAGAAGTCTGGACAGGTATTCCATAGCAATTGCGAAAAGGTATGGAGATAAAGGATCACCTTGGCGAAGGCCTTTTTTGGCATCAAAAGGCTTCATAGGCATACCATTCACAAGGATGGAGAACGATACAGTGGAGACACACATCCTAATCCAGCTGACAAATTTGGGGGGAAACCCCATTTCATTCATAACCAAGAACAAGAACTCCCAGCTAATCGAATCATACGCTTTCCTGAGATCCATTTTGATCATGCATCTGGGACTATTATTCTTGCGTGTGTAGCCTTTGATCAACTCAGCTGCAAGGAGAATGCTATCCGCCATTTGTCTCCCTAGAATAAAACCTGATTGAGCTTGATTCACAACAATTCCCACCACTTTCTGTAAACGCGCCGCTAAAATTCTAGAGATGATCTTGTAGACTACTGTGCAGTAGGCTATAGGTCTGTAGTCCCCCACTTTGTTTGCCTTAGAAGTCTTCGGAATCAAGGTCACTGAAATGCAGTTGAAGGGCTGGAAGAGATTATTGGAGGTGAAGAAGTCATGAACAGCACTCACGAGGTCATCTTTGATGATGTCCCATGTTTTCTTGAAGAAACAAGCATTAAACCCATCTATCCCCGGAGCTTTGTTGTCATTCATCCCAAAAAGCGCATCTTTGATCTCGGCATCAGAAATGTCCTGAATAAGCAATTGGCTGTTGATATTGTTAAGCTGAGCACCCCCTCTCATAGTCACTCTATCAATCACCTCAAGGTTCGGAGTAGGAGTGCCTTGGAGGTTTTGATAGAACTGTCTGATTTCATTTTGGATCTCTTGGTGAGTAGTGAGCCAGTTGTCCTCCTTGTCCTGAATCTCATGGATGCTGTTTGAGGCCCTCCTCTCTTTGATTGTGGCATGGAAGAAAGCTGTACTATCATCCCCGTGTTTCATCCAGTTGATACGAGCTTTTTGGTGGAGAGCCCTGTCTTCACATTTCCTCCATTTACGAACCTGCTCTGAAGCCTCTTTTTCTTGTCTGTGGAGGTCTGCATTAGAGGGGTCAGCCCGAAGACTAGTTTGGATATTGTCTCGAGTCTTTTCCCAGTGCGTGATTCTATCATGGATCCCGGTGAACTCTCTTCTGTGCAACTGTTTCAGGCTTGCTTTCACATTATTCAACTTGTGCCATAGTCTCTAAAGCCCAGTGCCTGCTACTCTAATCTTCCACGCTTCTTCAACCACCCTATGAAAGTCTTGATGGTCACTGAGGTAATTGAAGAAGCGGAACGGCTTGCTTTGCTTTTGAACATACTCATCAAGGGTAAGAATCAAGGGGGAGTGATCCGAAAATTGAGGGTTTGCATAGTTAACACTTGCGTAGCTGTAGGCCTGAAACTACTGGAGCGTCCCTATAGCATGATCAATTTTGGTGAGAATACGGTTATTCCCTTCCTCCCTATTAGTCCAAGAGAACTTGTGACCTTTCTCTGTGATAGGATGCAATTCCCTGTCTTCCATCCACTGTTTCATGTCGTTCATTTCATACGTAGTGACCATAGACCCATTTTCCCTATGTTCTTCCTTGTAGACCGCATTAAAATCTCCCATAAACAAGCATGCCGTATTGTAGTTCACCCTCCCCATATCTTTCCACATATCTCTGCGATCTCGAACATTGTGGAGCCCGTACACAAAGACTACATAGAAGTGTTTGTTTGAATTCAAAGGGGATATTTTGGTTGCCATGAACTGTTGATGCGTGTCGCAAGTATCCACCCTACATCTGTCATGCCTCCACCCTACCCATATTCTGCCTTTGTCATGATGGGGGTATTTGGCGCACCAGTTCCACTTATTGCCGAATCTCTTCTGAACTTTTTTTGCATTCGTTTCTTTAATTTTCGTCTCCAAAAGACCAACCACACTCACATTATTAGTATCAAGGAATTTGTTTATTTCCTTGATTTTTATGGGGCTATTCATGCCCCGCACATTCCAAGAAACGACTATCATTTTCGGGAGGGAATTGTAGGGTTCCCGTCCCTTGGATGATCATTTTTAGCTGCTGAAGTGCCCTCCTCGTGGTTCTGTTTCTGATCAGTTCTAGTAATAGTATCCTTGCTGTTCTGCTGAGAAGCCCTGCTGTTGATTGTGCCCAACAGAACTCCCCTTCTTGCTGATCTATTAGAGGGAACTGGAGTCCAGCCCTCCTCTTCTTCAGCATTCTGATCTGTGGAGTCTGCTGTTTTGCCCATCTGACCTGCACTTGCTGATCTATTAGACACCATCTGCCCAGCACTATCTGTGATACCCATCTGCCCACTGGTTGCTGCTGGCAACAAGGCATTCTGCCTATCGATGACCCAAGCAACCCCTGCTGTACCTGAGGCATGCTGCTGTCCCCTATCACAAACAGGACTGCCCATTACTTGCACAGGTTCACTCCCTTTTCCTTCACTAAAATCAGCCTGCACATGGGGTTTTGAGACCTCTGTAGCTGCCTCCCCTATTTTCATCCTTAGCTCATCTAAATTTGAGACCCCTTGTATGATTTTGGCTAAATTTGAAGGCATCCACATACGCTTTCCTGTTCTCTTCTCGTCATTTCTTTGCTGTTTTTTCGGGGGAGCCTCCTCACCATTGTCTTTGCATATATGTCCTAACTTATTGCATTTTTGGCAAAAGTAAGGTTTCCACTCGGGAATGGCCTTCTGTAAGAACTCCCTTCCATTATTATCTCTCACTCTAATTTCAGTAACAAACTCCTGTGTGATATCGACATCCACTAGAACTCTAGCATAAGACACTTTGTTTTGCTTAGCTGTGCATTCATCGGCGAGTCTCGGGACTGCTACCGCGCTTACGATTCTACTCAAAGAGTCTTCCCCCCAACAGTGGAGAGGTAGTCTTGGTAATCTGACCCAGACTGGTATTACTCTCAAAATTTCCTCTTTGAAGTCAAAGTTCATGGTCCATTTCTTCACAATCATAGGAGCCTTATTTAAGAAATAAGGTCCCCCTTTAAGAATTTCGGTGCATTCGTCCTCTGAACTAAATCTCATAACAAAGTATCCATCCTCATGAGTGTGTATAGCAGGCATACCAACAAATGACCAGTGTTTACGCATAAACCCTCTAATAATATCAATTGAAACATTTCCACCCACAACATAGACAACAATAGCACGTTCCCAAAGTTGAACAAGGTCTACAACATCTAATGACTCAATTTGAACCACTTGTTCGCCATTTTCAATCACGAGAGGAATAAACTTAAGGTGCATTCCTACAGGTGGGTTAGGGCACATTACCTTATCACGCCAAGATGTTAATTGGGCTGCTTGAAATTGCACAGGTTTAGTTTGGTTTAGCACTGGGAATTCATCCATCTCCAAATCAGGTGCTTTGTTTGAAACCTCTTTTGTATTCGGTTGTCCCTGTTGTTCTTTCAATTGCCCCTTGCTCTCCAGTAATTGTCGAATGGACTCCAATTGGGCCTTCAAACAATTAATTTCTTCCCTGACAACCTCCTCCTTGTTTTCCACACTGGGCTGCGACTTTGATGCTGCAATTGAACCAGAGACCTCCGTTTCATTCTGGCTGAAGCAGTACTCTTCCTCACTATCTCCTCCGCTCGTGTTCTCACTTTCGTATTCTGCCCTATTTTCAGCCTTACCTGACCCACTTCTGGTGCTCATGGCTTTACTCTCAACCCCTCTCGCTCTTCCTCCCCTCCCTCTAGAACCTCTCCCGCCTCTCATGAGACAGAAAATCGAACGCCGTTGCCGGAAAGTGAAGTACACTGGGCTGTACAGCTATCGCCCATACACCAGAGCACTTCTCTCTAAAAAGCTTTATATATATATATATATATATATATATATATATATATATATATATATATATATATATATATATATATATATATATATATATATATATATATATATATATATATATATATATATATATATATATATATATATATATATATATATATATATATATATATATATATATATATATATATATGAATAATGAATGTTGAATGATAGGATATATGAATAATGAATGTTGAGTGACAGGATGGGGAAATCTAAAATGGCAGCATTGGTTATAGTCCCCAAAATCAGAAAAGCACTTTGGAAAACTAATGTCACAGCACTGGTTATAGTCTCCAAAATCAGAAAAGTACTTTACATTTAAGAGGGAAGAATTGGTGAAGCTATAAAAGTAGATTTTATTGTCCTTTCATATGGAGAATATCAAAGCTTGAGCAGGTTGCTGTTTCTTTTTGCAAAAAGTTATTGCTCAGGTATAATAGGATGGTACCACTTTAATGCTGTAAGAAAGACAGAACCAAACTACTCCTAAAGATATATACTTCAGAATATAATTCATTGATGCTATTTTGGTTATTAATGCTTGGATTTTTGGAATTATGAATAATTATAATGCTAATTCGGTTATGGAATAGGAACTTGTTTATTAAAGTTAAGAAGACAACAATAGTACTTCAATTTGTCAAAATTTTGAGCTGTATATCTCTTGCTAATTGTAGGACGCTGTCGTACGCGCACAAATTTAAATTATATTTTACCCTATTACAACTTCCTAAATATAGTAAGTGGTAAGTAGGGGTCGAACCCACAGAGATTGTGATTACTAATTTTAAAGATACTTTTAAAATATTTAGTTTATATGCAAAGTAAAAAGATGGGGGGAAATGAGTTTTGATCTTATACTACTAAAAACTTAAAAATAAAATAAGCTTAAAAGTGAAATATGTAAAGTAAATAAGAGAATAATTCAATAAGAGAAAGTAGTAGTAATATGTATTTTAGTCATTGGCAAGATTATTTTTAATCATTGATTAATTACAACTTTTATATGAATAGGCGGCTGTAGGATTTATAGTACCCTCGTAAATCCCCTGTCAACCCTTTTATATTAGCTCACTATTTGTACCCAAGATAGTAAAGCCCTAGTGTTCATTAATCCGGTTTTAATGAATTGACTGCTTTAATTTTTGGAAGACTTCACCAACCATTAAATTTAGTTAAGAAGATACCCTATAACCCAACTAAATTTAATATTATGTAAACTCTAATAATAAAACTAGATGCAGTTATTATTACTAGTTGTTTCTTTAATAAAACTAACTAAACAAAGTTTAATTAATTTCAAAACATTAACTTATACAAGAATAATTAAGTGTACCCAACAAAATCAATCTTATATAAATTTAGAGATTAAAACTAGTTTACATAAATACTCAATAACAAAGTTGTATAAATTAAAGACCGATTTCAAATCTCATAAAAATAATATGCCAAGACATCAATACATATTACTACAAAATAATTTACTCTAAATTAAACATGATGTAGGGAGAATAAGAAAAATTCATTAAATAGATAATTTTCTAATACAAAAGAAAATACTAAAATATTTTTCTATCTCTATACTTAGTAGTATATGAGAATATGTTACCTAATCTTAATGGATGGTAAGACCTCTATTTATAGAGATAGGAATAAATAAAAGACAAAATTATACAACTCAATTCTAATTAAACTTCTCTTCTTTAATCATCCAAGTTGCAAAATATTGTGGTGGAGAATTTAAAACATGAATCATAGAAATAGGGGAAGTTTCCACCACTTAGCAAGAGAGTTTGAGTTGAAATTTGCTTCTTAACATTTAATGACTCTTATCCAAGTTGAGTTGTGTCTTGAAAATACCACAACCGACTTCAACAGCTGTTTTCTCATGTTTGTGAGCAGATTCAGGCTTTTTACAGAAGAGAAAAGTTGTAGATCTTTTCGAGTAGATGTCCGTAGCCTCAAAAAACGTCTGATTTGGAGTCCGTATGAGTGAGATATGGCCATTTCAAAACTGACGCGTTAAATACTTCGCGAATAACGATTTTTCTTCGTTCGGCTCCAATTTTCTCATTTCGTACAACTCTATTTTTAATCAAAAAATCCTACAAAATGTTAATAAATTTTTATAAGTGTAGATATTAACTAATAAATTAAATATTCACTAAATATTAAATATTATTTAATAAACGTAATAAAATTATAAGTAAAGAGGAATAAAAATAATATAACTTTTAGCACTCAACACTAATGACATGTATTGATGATTGATCTAATCAAAGTGAAATCTGGGTTTTATTTTTGGTGAAAGCAATTGAAATATAAATGGGTTGAAATGGATAACTAAACAGATAACAGTAGTCATTACCATAGCATCAAAATCCAATGTTTTTCTAACTTCTTGTAGATTATGCTCAGCTGCATCGAAACGGATCACACGCTTGCCTAAGGATAAATGAAAGATTTAGTTATAGACAACTTAAAATATAAAAAGCATAAGGAAAAATAAAGCTACACATACCTAGACTGCGTTTGCTTGTAGCTTCAACAAATCCATCTTGGGTCATTTTGTCAATAAGTTTTCTCACAGTGGTCTGGTTGGCATTACCATCGAGTTTGCTCTGAAGTTTGCTAACCGAGACATAAACTCTACAATGAGTATAGATTCATGAAGCTTCTTTTCCCTTGTCTATAAGCTGGTTCATAATTGCTTCGTTATTGGAAACAATAAAAATAACCATGAAAAATATTGAACATTTTCAATTAACAAAAAGCTAAAGGCGTACATTTATCAGATTCAATATGAATATCGGATTACTATATCTATCCACAAGATTTTGAAAATGTCTCCGAGTTGCTTCATATTGAGAATCATCCTTTGACACTATATTCAAATAATATGTTACATGGAATAGCAAGAAAAGAAGACGACAGGAAAATAAAAAATGGAGTGATCATACATATAATGTCAGGTCTTAGATTCAATCTTGACGTCTCTTGAGACCAAAGAAGGGAAATTGAGCCCCTAATTTGCACAATAGAACTGATTTTCAATACATCTGCATTTGGGATCTCCTCAAAGACAATTTGCTCTGTCTCAACGTCATTAGGAGCTCGACCTTTTTCATTAAAACCTCGTTTCACGAACCTGCTAACAAAAGAAAAGAAGCCTCTAAATCATCTGATATTGTAATACAAGAAAACAAAATATCTTGTAAGAGTATCCAAATGCAAAATTGTCTGCAATAAAGATCACTACTTAGTTCAAGCATAATAACGTGATTTTCTTGCAATAAGGGTCAAAATTAAAATTGACAGTGCAATCAGACCTTACAATTTTAACCTGTAAAAAATAGATACAAATACAGTGGAGTTGAAGATTTTGAGCATTGTTTGATCGACTTCCAACGGGTGAAGAGAAAAAATCTATTATGAGTGCACAAAGCTTATCTGACAACAAAGAAGACATATCCATCCAAATGATAAGTCTGAACAGTTGTGCTTATTTTGAAGTATGATCTCTAAGAAAGCAAGAAGAGGACGATATAGCTGCAGCCTAAATAGAAGCGACACAATTAACATTTGGATCATTATGAATACCCTTATCATTTAGATCATAGTTAAGAGCAAAGTTGTTAAAATCGTGATTCTACTTAGAATCGTTTGAAGAGGTAAAATCGAATCGGTAGAATCGAATTGTAGAATCGTACGATTCTACAAATAAACTTAAAAATAATAAAATATCTAGTTTCTTATCATTATTATCCAATTCAAAAGTTTAAATTTATGAATTAAAGTTTCTTTGACTTTATTTTTACGAATATAACGAAAACTTTTCAATAATTAGTTTAAATCTGCATACCGATTAAGAAATTTGTTTTCAAAAAGTATTCATGATGGAAAATTTGAAATTTATGTGTATATGTGAAAGAGATTAGTAAAATATGGTATTTAAGAAAAATTAAAAATAATTCATACTATATTAGTAGAATCGGATCGTTAAATCGTAGAATCGTAGAATCGTGTTATGATTCTACCTCTTAAAATTTTATTCCAACTAGAATCGTAAGATTCTATAACTTTAAGATTCTAACTGCGATTCAAATCGCTCGCTTGTTTTTAGATCGTAAAATCGTAGAATCGCATATTAGAATCGCGATTTTAACAACCATGGTTAAGAGTATACTTATCATTTGGATCATTATGAATACCCTTATCATTTAGATCTATTGGATCATTAAGAGTTTGTCCTAATTGGAATTCCACAATAATTCACAATAAATCTCCTTAAATGCTCCCAAGCCTCTTTAACGTATGAAAGTTTCGCTTAAGAAGGAGAAATATCAGCCTCATTCACCTCCTCTAAAAGATTAGTATAAACAACTATCTTATCTTTTTCTTCCTTCACTCCTAAATCTACACCATTTTCGAGTCGCTCAATCCCCAATGGCTTTTACATTCAACCCTCCATAAATGTTATACTTCTCAAGCCCTTACTCAATAAAGAATTAGTCATCCTTGGTGGTATGGGCTATATCTGAAGGCAGACAAGCGGCTGCATAGGTTGACAACTATCCAATGAAAGAAGAAAAGGAGGCAGCTGTGAGCTCCCCGGAAGAAGCTGTTGGAAAAAGGCAACAGGAGAGCGTGAAGCGTACAGTAATGAAATAGATGGCACATCTTCCTTTCGACCAATTCTTTTTTCTATGCCAGGAAGAGCTGGTAGAAATATGAAGATTATCACAAATTGCTTGTTCTGTGTAGATGTTAGAGGATGTGGAAGAGCTCGTACGAGGACCACCAAGTTTCTTGTGGTTAGCAATAACCTGAGATAGATATGAACAAACGCAAATGAGACCTTCAACAAAGACATTGCAGTCCATTTTTGTGCAAGGATATTATCACTTGATTGCTTACAATATGTCATTTCAGATTCTTCGCATAATCCAACTTTGTCGAAACAATTTAATGTTTGATCAGTTTTACATTTCTTCAACGAAAACTCATTTTGGTAGCAATTTTCTAGATCATGTGCCATTTTTGGATGAAGATTTGTGCCATCATTCTCAGACATATTCAGATCCCATGCTAAGACAATATCCTCAGCAAATGAATGAGATTTTCCTGACATAAGAAGGCTATTATGAAACAGAGAGTATGAGTTAAAAGAATAACACTACCATTATTGCTAGTTTACTTGCATTTAGAAAATAAAAAGACATACCAAGAGGAAATATAAGACAACAGAATGGCCGGCACTGTATGTATTCCATAATCTATATCCATCATGATCAATTGAAGAAAACAATATTAATATTAGGATGATATAAATTACCAAAAATCCAAGCAATCAAGATATCCTCACTACCATCTTGTTCTTCTTCCCAGCAGACGAGAAGAGAACCTTATCATCCACTATATCAGCAGCTTCAATCTTTTAACTTTTACTATCAATAGCAGATTTACTCTCGAGTAATCTCGACAGAACCGAAAGGTTTAAGACCTCACCATAAGCTAAAAAACAAGAGGACACATCTTTAGCAATCCCCTTAATTTTCTTATAATCCAATTCAGTCTCAGCTGCAGGCTTCAATCAGTTCCAACAGTTATAATCCCCTATTAATCACTACCTCCAATTTGAACAAAATTCCCTTCAGTTTTGTAAAGATGAACAAAATCATAACCTTGGAAATGACAGGCTTCATTTTTGTTTAGATTCTAACCTCCTTTTCCATAGAAGAACTTAAAATGACAAAATAAACAATTAATCATAATACCCATATGATTATGCTGTTTTTTCCTCTAAATCTCATTTTTTATATTCTCAAGAAATGTCCACCATTAACTGAATAATTCAACCAAAGTCGAAGAATTTCTTAACCTTAAATAAAGAATAAGTTTTAGCTAAAAACTCTAATTGAAGAGATTTTCACAAAACTCCAATAATTTGGCGCATAAAGGATCACGTTGTGAGGAAGCTACATACTTTTGTACACAAATTAAATAATCACTCACATAAGGTAATTAGTACATGAATTACACAAGAATCGGAGGGAGTCGTTAATTTAAGTAGAGCTAAATAGTGAAAATAAAATTCCTAAGGAGATAAACAGAAACATTGATATTTCAAGAACAAATGCATTTGTATACCAACTCTTCAATACTGGAATGTAAGAGCATCAACTGAACTTGTGTTGAGCAAAACTAACTAATACTGGATACTTACAGTTCATCTTTATACTCACATCCTAACATAACATAATGAAACTAATTTCAACCCAGTTAATCAAGTAACATAGTATAACCTTCAGAAACTTCAACATCATATAATCAATGAAAAAAAATACTCTGAAACAGCAGGAATCCAACAAAAAAATCCACAAATAACAAAGTTCAAACATCAATTTCAACAATAAAATAAGAAAAATATAGCTTAATGACAGCACACCAAAGTGAATAGGCCTCAAATTGAAGGGTAAAATAAGTATAAACCCTTTTGCTGTCATAAAACAAATAACTGTAGGTAACAGACTGACTATACACATATAGAGAAAAATGTGGAAATCATATTGAAAAAATCATAAAGATAATACAGTATTAGAAAAGGGCACTTGGATTAATACACAACATATTTATAGATAAAGCTAATGCTTACATAGTTTAATCTTCAAGATCGACTACCAATCATATATTGCTTCCATAGATAACTCGCACGATAAACCTGTTGCTCAAAATAATGTAAGAAATGATGGAAAACAATTCAAAGTTTGTTAATTGCTGGTTTGATTGGCCGATGAGATAAATCTATTGCTCAAAAAATTTGTACTCCGTGTGCATGATAAAAGTTATGTTGTACTTTATGGCAATGATGGAAAACAATGCAAAGGTTGTTCATTGTTTCTGTCAATGACTGAGAAAAATTTGTACTCCGTGTGCATGTTAATTGCTTTTGTACATTGGTTTTGTTAGGACAGAAAACCAAATGTACAAAAGCAATCTAAAGCTAATGCTGAGACCTAGCAGAAACAATGAACATCATTGACAATTTATGACACGACAAACCGACAAAGCAAATACATTTTCAAAGTCATTCAATACAAGAACACATAATAATCACTGAAACTTAGTTATGCTCAATGAGGCTAGTAAAGTGCAAGATCAATGACCAAGGCAATATATATATATATATATATATATATATATATATATATATATATATATATATATATATATATATATATATATATATATATATATATATATATATATATATATATATATATATATATATATATATATATATATATATATATATATATATATATATATATATATATATATATATATATATATATATATATATATATATATATATATATATATATATATATATATATATATATATATATGGATAGAAAATAAGTCAGAAGTGAGAGGTACACAGCAACAAGATCAGAGCAACAAAATAAAGTATGCTAAAAACTGTGTACACTCAACAAAATAAGTCAGAAGTGAGAGATAACACAGTAACAAGATTAGAGCGGTATCTCCGTCTTCAATAGGCTCATCAATATGTTGATCCAAGTTATCTACACATACACATTGAGCAGATTAGAAAACTGCTTATCAGCATAAAGTCACTTACATAATCGAACAAATTGAAACTGACATCAATTTTACTATTAAGTTTGGATTACAAATAACAATGTACACCAGCAAATAGGCATAACTCGCATTCAATACACACAATATAAAACCAGATACAAATTGCTTCCACATTAACATGACATTAGAAAACAAATTGATTTCTTACATTCTTTCAACCATTTACCTCAATCACCTTGTCACACATGTTATTTTGCACTAAAGAAACTGATGGAAAAATATAAGTATACAAAATTGTTTTCTATTTACCTCAAGAATGAGTCATAAAAAGACAATATTTCTAAACATGTAGCACTCGATGGGGGAAGCTAATTAACTGGAAAAAAAAACAAGGAAACATTTAGATGTTATAAAACTTTGTAAAGAGAAGTTTGTAAGCAAAAACCACTGTGAATTCTATTTATTAAATAATTTTTACAAACCTTGTCATTAGCTTGTTATATAATTCCAGCTTTCTTCAATAATTCATATGAAACTACATTTGTAGTGCATGGTGGCTTGCTACAATCTTGTTCAGAGTTTTCATCAAGCACCCAAATCTTGCTTGCTGTTTTAGCTCTTGAAAGAGCAACATATAGCTGACCATGAGAAAAGCACTATTGCCGAATGTATAGCCCGACTTCTTGAAGAGTTTGGCCATGTGATTTGTTTATAGTCATAGCAAAACACAACTTAATTGGGAATTGAACTCTTTGAAATTGGAATGGGTAGCCAGTTGAGTCAGGTGCTCTAAGAGTGATGCGTGGTAACAAGACAAGTTCACTTTTGAAAACCCAGTAGAAATTTCACATTGAATAAGATTCGGCATAAACTTTCTACAAATAAGACGTGTTCCATTACACAAGTCGGTTGATGGATCTAGGTTTTGTAATAGGATGACAGGGAAGTTTATCTTTAAGACCAAATCATGTGGACTCATTCCTCCAGGACAAAGAGTGTTCAAAAACTCGGTTGGATAAATGTTGCAATAATCATCAATAACAGTATCAAAACTTTTATAACAATAAACATCACCACAAAAATTTTCTATAAGCTTTGAATTAATTAGGTCCACATCTTCGTTTTGAGGTGTAAGTATAGCCCTCTCTGCAAACATTTCTGGTTGTGCACATGTAGTGGATATATGAGTATAAATATGTTTTAGCAAATCATCCATGCTATTTGAGGACTCTCTAATAGGCAATCTTAAGGCTGATGGAATAGTAATTATTTCATTTTCTTCTGTTTGCAATTCGCCATTGCCAAGAGCAAGTAAGAACTTTGAGAATTCAGGATCAGAACGAGCACGAATATTCTCAATTAAGCATAAGCGAGTGAAGAGAGGCCACAATGGTGAACAAACCAAACTATAGTCAATGATTTCTTGTTGTGTTTTCTTAGGAACAACAGGAACCGTTTGTCTGAAGTCACCACCCAAGACAACAATCTTACCACCAAAAGGAACGGCAGGCTAACACAAATCCCTCAAAAGTAAATCAAGCGACTCAATATTCTCTCTACGAGCCATAGAAGCTTCATCCCAAATAATTAGTGAAGCTTCTTTGATAAGTGCAGCAAGGCTTGACTGTTTTCCCACATTACATGATATGTATTGCCCACAATCACTTGGTATCTTAAACCGAGAATGCGCAGTACGCCCAGTGGGCATATTAGAAGCTGCAATACCTGAAGTAGCAGGAGGAAGTACGATCTTGTTAAGCAAGCGTACTTTAGCATACAAGGCATTATACAAGAAAGTCTTTCCAGTTCCACCAGGCCCATCAATGAAAAATAGCCCAGGCTTTCCTTGTTTAACATGAGATATAATGCACTTATATGCAAGGCGTTGTTCTCAACTTAACATTGAACGCATAGCAAGACAAGAAACTGATATCGAGGCATCTAAAGCATCAACAATGTCCCTTGTCCGTTGAAGTGACATATCTGTATCCTTGTAAAGATGTTGTAAGCCATAGTCAGCAAGACCCTTACCATGTTCTCCAAGAAGACTTCAACAGCTCGAGTAGTAAGTGCTAAAACCTTCCGAGGTTCATTGGGATTCTTTAGTACATAGTCCTCAAAAAGGTAAGGGTAATAACGATCCCGTAGTCGAAGATCGGAGCAATCGGTTCTAGGAAAATGAGGATTGTAGCAAAAAGTCTTCGTAAAGCATGTGGCATTTGGACTTCAATTGCTTCATTTAAACATTGTTCTATTAAGTTATCTGGCTCAACAAACCCCCGCTTCAATGCGGCTTCATGAAATGTTAAACATGGTTATTATTTATAGTAAGCAAGTCCTCGAAAGAGCATGAACCAACAACACGTGCTAGCAATAAGCGTAGATAGTAGCGTTCACCCTCTGAAGGTGCTACAAATGCAAGTCTGGCAATTACCTTGCTACGCTTCCTTTTATTCCAAGATTTACTCTGCGCATGCCAAACATGGTGTTCTGCAAATTCGGGGAAACAATACATTGGCTCATAATGATGTGTTGCATTATATGCAAAAAACTCTGTCAAAATAGTTTTAGCACGCTTGTCACAACCTACAACAAGTGCAAGATTCTCAACATCCTCAAAAAAGACACTTTGCTTATTCGGTAGATGAACTTGTAGAAGCATAACTGAAGGCTGCATGTCATACAAACCGAAAGAAAAAATCCTCCAAGCAGCTTAAGGGGGAGACACCCATCTACCTGACTGAAATCTTTCAATCTCGTCAATAACCTGTGGTTCAGCTTTAGGCCCAACACTAACCGAAATCTTATCATGTTCTTTATAAACATATTTGTAAAGGTACTTGACATCTTTAATTGTTGAACATATTTCCACAGTTATATGACAATCAAAATATGCTAGTAGATATGGATTATACGGAATAACCCACGGTTATCGAGCTCGACACCACGGATACGCACAGACTCACCACTATCACGCCTGCGGTATGTTGGATAGCCATCATCAGAATGCTTTGTGAATGGTGTAAATGATCTTGGATATTTATGCTTACACATAATCTTACCATCATGCTTCACCATACATGGACATTCAGGATTAGACAGGCCACATGGACCATGCATCATATGACGCAAAACCAACCCTCTCAAGTATTGGTATGAAGTTGGCAGTATCTCTGCACAAACAAACTTATCGAATTGTTGTGGTTGTGTAATCTTCGACTGGTGCTGCAATATAATTAAAAAGTGGGCATGGGGAAGGCCACGCTTTTGAAATTCAATGACATATATCATCACAGCAATTTCTCCAAAGAATTTTTTTTTCTCGAAGTATTTTTTTTAGAGCCACCAATTTTGCCCGAAAGATCCTTGAAACCAAATCCTGCCTGTTTTGAGCAAGTTCGCCTTCGGCGAGCTCTTGTTTGATTTCAACCCAATTTGCATTACAAGTCATTGTGAGAAAGATATCAGGTTTTCCAAATCATTGAACTAGGGCTATGACATTCAAATATCTCCTCTTCATATCTCTAGGACCACCAATGAATGAAGGTGGTAGGATGACACGCCGACCGACATTCGATGCCCGACACTCACCGTTGCTCATCGTATCCATAATCCCCTCATATAGTTCAGCTCGAAGTTGTGATTGGTTGTGGCGCACATAATCTAATCGAGTGTTCTCGATCTTTACATATACATCAACCACAAATTGTTGAAACAAACGAGCAGCCCTTAAAAGTAATTATGAGGTCGTATCTGAAGTTGGTAAGCGTAGTATTCGCGACATGATATTCTTTGTTGCCGATCTTTGAAACCATCCTCAGCAATTGCATTAATAACACGATACTATAACTACATGATAAGAGTAGAACATCAAATGTATTAACCATAAGATGTATACACTTACCGGCTGCTTCATCCAAAAGCAACTCTTCTGCGCTTTGAGCTAAACCTGGAGTAATAGGAACATGGTTACGCTGGCGAGATTTTCTTAGACCACAAGAATCTTTTCTCAATCCTTGATGCCATTCACATTCCCCATTTGGAAACAATAATGGATATTGCAGGGGATCATAGCATCCATAATAATGATAAATGCGATGAGGTATAGACGATTTGCCCCAAACAACTATATAAGGACTTTCATTTGACGGCAAATCATCAGGCCAAATTGCAACAACCTCATCAGATGATGGCGTATTATACAACCGCTTGTCTAAAGTTGGATTTTTGTTCAATAAAACACGTGTATTCTCTTGAACATCAACATGTTGCAAGGAGCGGAAGAAATGCGCATATGGATTACGATCCATGATTTCCATTAGCAAACTAACAACATCAGGATTGAGTTCTGGAAATATACCAGATCGATTTTCCTTTTCATATTGACCATCATAGAAATAGAGCTGTAGAAACTTGGGTTTATCACCATCGCGCGGCAATAAATCAGGCACAAAGTGATAAAGTTGTCCATGCAGTTTAAAAACATAAATGCCTTTGTGTGTGCGTGCATCAATAGATCCTCCAAGTGAACTAAACGCAAACATATTATTGTATAGGCGAGAGTACTTCCTGAAATGGACCGTAATTTCACTCTCACTTGAGAAGAGGTCAATAAGTATTGAAGGAAACTCATTCATAGCAATCTTATTCGTGCCTTCACCACAACAAAAAGATTTTGTTTCATAAGCAAAGTGCTTAGCTCGACATGATGGATAAGATGTAGGATCAGGAAGTTCAATAAGAGAAGTCGGAAAACCCTTATCTGCATAAGGATTCAAAGAAATACAACTATAAAGGAAGTTGAATCATAACATACATGCAGATTTTGAATTGGAGATGATTAGTAATGTGAGTGAACGAGTCATAATGCATAGGAACAAAAATGATAAAGTGGCAAATTGCTCCATGAAAACACCTACGACAGAGTTCGGATCAATGTTAGGCAAACTCCCTATAAGAGGAATAATGGTATTATTAATTAGTAATCCACTCAAACTTCGTATAAAAAGCATAACACATAACAAACGACGTAACACCTTTTCACTTTCTCTTCCTTAAGTAAGAATTGGAACTTGATGGTTGTGAAGCAATAGCAGTAAGATCACCACTCTCAATGGGAGGACTAATGAGCGCACAAGGAGAGCTAGCTATAGTACATAGTTGTGGAAGCTCAGGATTGTCCACGATGCGCTTACTTTTGTATTGAGTATTACAAGAGATTGTGGGGGGGTTTCTTAGCTTTTTTTGGTGCCAAACGCTTGCTGTGATATTGATCCATTAGTTAAGAGTGAAATGACATCTTCCTTTAACGAGCAACGAAGTTAAAAAGACAAAACCTATTGAGACACAACGATGTTTAGACAAACAACTAAAGATGCGCGTAATACATGTGACGCACAAATACATTAATTATAAACCTTACAACTAAAACAAGTGTTGAACATTCTACACATCACAGAAGCACTAATTGTGTGTGCCTTCACTTGCAGTACTTGGGGAAAAGTGCGCGTAGTTGGATACAACCAGCACAAAAATTGTATATGTCTGCACTACAACAGTTCCTCTATTTTAACATCAAATTCAAAATAGAAAAAATACAATGAAAGTAGGAATATGAATATGGATGTATTAGCAAAAAAGTCATGTTAGTTACTTAATATGGATGCATAATGAAATAGCATAATGCAATGATGTGAGCTAAAATACTACAGCTTGAGTTGAATTTCTACTAATAAACATACTTTTAAAGCAAAGCAACATAAGAGGTATATTGTTCCAATATTTTCAACTTTCATAAGATACAATTGTGTCACTTTAATTTTAAAAAAGGCGACGTGGTAGGCACTACATTTTTTAGGCAAAAGCAGTTTTTATATATTAAGCGTGCATAATCTCATAAAAGAATAATTGAAAACACATAAGTAATCAAAATATAAAACTTGAACAATCAATGAAGAAAGGAGAACTTAGCTCCAAAATAAGGTACATTTTATTAGGCTTATAGAAATGACCATTACAACATTACAAAAGTGTTACCCATAAAGAAATTCAAAATAGCAATAATGGCATACATTGAGCACCTGCCTAATATAATAGTTATTTCTTAGAATCTAACAACATAGCAATTCCTAGGCATGTCTAAAACATGCAAACAACCATACGCATTTATTGTGTATTACTGGCCACCCTTTTTCCTAGGAAACAAAATAGATAAATTAGGAGGCAACTTAATAAGCTGGGTAGATGGAGAAGGTATCATAGGCGGTCAATTAACTTAACCCTTCTTAGGGGGAGGAGGAAGGGAACATGGGATCCGAGAATCAATATTTGTTGGTGTAACACACTCATCCGCTGAGGCATTCAAAGCTTTGCAGTCATTACTTCAACACAACCTATACCTTTGACATCCCCCAATGGTAAGTGGTGACTTCTTACACCATCATGGTAAAGTCCTCTAACATCCCCTGTGACCTTTGATGAAAATGTAAACAACCTCTCACACTGCTCACAATGCTCATACGTGGCCCTGTTTAAATGAGTAAGACAAAGGGCAAAGTTTGTCGCAAGAGCTTGCAAACAATGCTTTGCTGCTGATTCTTCTGATTCACTCACATCCATGGACACCTAACCAACTCTAAAGTAAGTTTGGGTTCTTTCACTTGAAAAAATAACTACACAAGCAACACTGGAATCACCATTCAAAGAGCCATAAAGAGGATAAAAAAATCCCAAAATTTCGGCTACATCCTTAAGTAAATTCTTGTAAGAACCAGTGGGAATTTGTTCAATGCTACCCATAACCTGTTATTGTAACACTAGTGGAAAAAACGCTATTGGCTGCTAATAATTGGCTGCGGTTTTAAGGTGTACGTAGCCAATAGACAAAATCAAAATAAAAAAAAATACAATGGCTGCGAACATGTAGGATGTCCGCAGCCTATAGTCCAAAACATAAAAAAAAAAAAAAAAAAAAAAAAAAAAAAAAAAAGCTAAATGGCTGCGGTTTATACAAATCTCCGCAGCCAATATAGAGAACTACACAAAGGGCTGCGGTTGGTCATACTGCCCGCAGCCATTGACGGCAGCCTAATTCTTTTTTTTTTTAATCAGTGCGCCTCTCCTATATATAAAACCTAAGAAACCCTAAAGGCGCCTCAACTTCATTCTAAGAACCCTAGTGCCGTTCTCATGCTCTATCAAAACCCTAAAGTTGGCCGTTCTTCATGCTCTTCAATTTCTAAGAAACCCTTCATGCTCTTCATGATCAGTGCGCCTAAAATATTCGATTTCTTACAATAAAAACTCTTCATGCTCTTCGATTTCTTCCTAAAACTTAAATCATCGTTTCTTTCTGGGTTAAATTTTTGGTTTCTTTCAAGTTATTAATCATCCTCCATACTTGCACAAACCTCAAATTTAGAAGAAAAGAACCGGTCATGGAGCTTCTCAACAGGTTTTTTGGCCAATTGCGACGAAGACTAGATCCTTCTTTCTCTCAAAAAGCCGGAAAAAAAAAAAAATCAAAGTACTCTTCATTGCGACTGTTTTTCGTTTTTTTTCGTTTTTTTTTTTAACTTTTTTTCGTTTTTTTCGTTTTGATCTAGATTAATATGTATACGAAAATTGTTAGATTTATTTGTTTTTAGATTTATTTTCGTTTTGTTCTTCGTTTTTTGTTCTTCGTTTTCTCCAAGTTTGTAAAGTTTATTCTTAGATCTGTAATTTTGTTTTGTTCTTCGTTTGTAATTTCTTGTTCTTCGTACTGTAAAGTTTTGTTCCAGAAATTTCATTGTAAAGATTAGATCTTCTCATTTGCTGTATTTATTCTTAGATTTTTAATTTCCTTTTGTTTGATGTATTTATTCTTAGATCCGTAAATTCGTTTTTATATCTTGTTCTTGAAATTTCGTTTTTTATTTTGTTCAAAGTATTTTATTTCGTTTTTGATTTCCAGATTTCATGATCTGGAATTTTTTTTATTTTGTAAAGTGACTTAAGGGTTGCGGTTCTAAATGTCCGCAGCCAATAACGTTTTCTCATTTGCTGCTACTCCAAGGGCTACGAGACAAAACCGCAACCAATACCCACAAAAAAAACCGCAACAAATGAGGTTTTTTCCACTAGTGTAAACATATGTGGTTCATTACTGGCTAATCTAACACAGCTTCCTACATGCATCCAACAAGGTATTCAACAAAAAGAGTTAAGTAACATTTTAAGTTGAATCAATCTTAGATAGATTATATCACACAACAACGTTATTAAGCCAAAGTGAAAGAGAAAATAGTAATCACATTTTAAATTGAATCAATCTTAGATAGATTATATGGTTTAGGCCAGATTAAGCCAAATTAATCCAAATAGTAATCACATTTTAAATACTTGGCCCATCTCATACCAATTCTGTCAAATTAAGCAATTGACATCAATATCTGTATATTTTTTCATCAAATTATACTTGCCCATCTCATAACATTTTAAAGTAAGTGAATCAAATTAAGCAAAACTAAGCAGATTAGTGTAAACCTCACATTTTAAATTCAATCAATCTTTGATAGATTATATGGGCTAGGCCAGATTAAGTCAAATAGTAATCACATTTTAAATACTTGGCCATCTCATACCAATTTTGTCAAATTAAGCACTTGACATCGATATCAGTATATCTTTGCATCAAATTTTGCTTGGCCCATCTCATAACATTTAAAAAAAATTGTTACAAATTAAGCAAAACTAAGCAGATTAGTGTAAACTGATCAGATAATAGACACTAAATACTTGCCCCATCTCATACCAATTTTGTCAAAAACAACAGTGTAAGGGGCACCATAACAACAACTGGGTCAAGAAGATTCAAAAATTAAAGACAACCAATTATTATTACTCATGCACTTAAAATTGAAGACAACCAATTCAAAAAGGACTTTTTCCTAGTTCCTGACATGGCAATACCATTTGCAATTAAAAGCACCATAACAACAACTGGGTCAAGAAGATTAAAATTAGCAAGAAATCGGAATTATAAGCAAGCAATTAATGAAGATGCAAGATAGAAAACATACCGTTGACTTGTAGTTGAGAAGCAACCAGCCACAACAATAAATATGGATTTTGTATGAGAATGAGAAATTAAGGATTCCAATGGAGATGGTGCATAATCCAGAATTACCGTGGGAAGGGAGCCAAAGGTGGATTTGATTTCAAATCTTTGCATTGTCCGGGGAGAGTTTGCCATGGGATTAAGGTCAAAGGTAGATTTGAGTTCAGACCTTTGTATTATCCAGGGAGTTTTCCATGGGATTAGGAATTGCTGTGGGAAGGGAGTCAATTGGCGTGAGAAGATGGATATAAGTAATTCAGACCTTTGCCATTGGAAGTTAGCTTTGATGTTTGCCATGGGAAAGGTGAAGCTTATGTTTGCCATAAGAGAAAGAGAATTAAAAAAAGAGAACTAAACTAGTCAAATGAAATAAAGAACATGAAGGGTTGAGGTGGACAGACATATGGCAAAGCTGGGGACAGACACATGACAAAAATGCTTAGTTGGCTGAAAAGGACAAACACATAGCAAAAACACTATTCATGTATGAAATGATGAATAATATTCATGAGTTGCCCATTTTTTATATTTAGAGGAAGATTACAAAAACAATACATTCCGTAAACTTAAATTTATTCAAACTACTACCACCAAGCTTAATGTATAATTTGGAAAACCGCATAGGCACGCGATTTCACCGCTTGTTATAAGAAATGAGTGAAAAATTGGATTCTTCAGCATAATTTTAGGAAAAATTACCCAGAATAATACGACCTTTCATTCATTTTCCACGAATAATACGACCTTTCAATTAACCACTAATAATACGACCTTTCACAAAATTTTTTTAGTGGTATACGAAATTACCATTTACCGGTTGGAATTAAATTTTTGACCAAACAACATTTAATAAGTCATGAAAGAGTCATTGTCATTCATTCTTCTCTCTCCTCTCTTTCTTCTCAATACATCAAGAACCAGTAAACCATTCTCACTCACGCCATTGAAGAGCTCTCCCTCAAACAACCTGGAATTTCAAGTGAAAACACTTAGTGATCCAAGATTCTTCTATAATGGTTAGTTTATTCTTCCCAATTTGATAATTTTTCATCTGATTTTGAAAATACCCGAAAATTAGGGTTCATGAAATTTGAAAATTGATTATTCTCTTTTATGATTAATTGTTGTTTTTTACTCGAAATTCTTTGTAATATTGTGTTTTTTGATTGTTTTTAGGCCAATTTTGATTTTATTACATTGAAGTTTTGGTATGGTGGGTCATTCAAAAAAAGAGGGGTGGGTTTTGAGTATTTGAGTGGTATGTGCAAAACCATTTCAGTAGACCCAGATAAGATGTCATATTTTGAGTTAGTAGGAATTGTAAAAGAGGATGTTGGGGTAAAATATGACTTTTCTCTTTGGTATCATCTACCTAATGCTAATAGTTTTGCGGATGGGTTAAAGAAGGTCATTGATGATGCTAGTGCTGTGGAATTGTCTAAGTTAGCTGTTGAAAATAGAGCCTTACCTGTATATGTAGTTAATGGTAAAGATGATGGGTTGTTGATGACACAAGAAGCACTAAGTGTTAGTAAAAGTAGTAAAGTATGGTCAACTATTGGGAATAGGAAAAAGTTGACCCCTAAAAGAGCATCTAAGACCAAAGAATCTGATGGTCCCCACATTATCACTACAAAAACAAACAACCCTCCAAGTGACATTTATGTGGATGTTGAAAATCAGTATACACCCCTTCAAACCAAAAACCTTTCTTCAAAATTAGATCTAGTTGGTGATGAGCTAGAGTTTGACAAACTTGAAGATGAATTTGCTGAAGATGAGCTGGATAATGTTATTAGTGCTAAGTTAAGTGAAGAAGATGTATCTGAGGAGGATGATTCACTAGATCTTGATTATGAGCTCTCACATGATGAGGAAGATGAACATGAAATTTCAGAGGAGCTTGTGCTAAGTGAAGATTTGTCATTCGAAGAACCAGAGGAAGTGGGTGATTCTGTTTTGAAATTAGGTGAGTGTAGTAACACCGAGGTTTTTTCTGAGTACGAAGGTAGTGAAGATGAAGCTGATGATGTTACTGGAGTTCATGGTAGGACCGATTTTCGTAGATTCAAATGGGTTGTTGGTCAAGTCTTTAGCACCCTACTTGAATTTAAGGAAGTAGTGAGAAAATATGCGGTTCATCAAGGAAGAAATGTCAAGTTTTGTTTGAGTGATAAGTCTAAGTTGAATAAGCTTGGTGTAAGGTGTATTGAAGGATGTCCGTTTAGGCTATACGCTAGTTGGGATAAAAAACAAGCTTCCTTTATTGTGAAGAAAGTTGTAGGTGAACATACTTGCCAAAGAAACATGGACTCCAATCGTCAATTTAGGTCTTCTTGGTGTGCAGATCAGTTACTTGATTTATTCAAGGCAAGACCACACATTCCTTCCGCAGAGATAGTTGATATTGTTAGGAAAGAGTTTCGAATTATCATTAGTAGGGGGTTTGCGTACAAGATAAAGTATGCTGCACATAGGAGATTACATGGTTCGATGAAACAACATTATCTTAAGCTCATGAGCTATGTTGGGGTTTTAGAACAATGTAACCCTAATAGCCACTTTAGCGTTGTTACTGATTCAAGCACAAATCCACCAACATTTCAGAGGATCTTTGTTTGCTTCGAAGGGGTGAAGGATGGTTGGGTAAATGGGTGTAAGAAGATATTGTGCATTGATGGCTGTTTTATAAAAACGTTCTTAGGAGGGATGCTCTTAAGTGCAGTTGGAAGAGACCCTAACGAGCAAATGTATCCATTGGCTTGGGCCGTTGTTGAGGGAGAGAACAATGAATCATGGCAATGGTTCATTTCTGAACTGAAGAAATGTGTGCCTCATGACAATGGAAAAGAGTGGATAATAATATCAGACGAACACCCGGTAAGTTGCTGATTTATGTTACTGGAATACACTGATTTGGTAGTTTATTTTGCTGATTTGTTACTGGTATATTACTTGCTGGAATTGCTGGAATTACATGCTGATTTCTGAACTGGTATATTACTTGCTGATTTCTGAACTGGTATATTACTTGCTGATTTTGCTGGAATTACTTGCTGATTTGGTAAGTTGCTGATTTATTTTGCTGGTTTGTTGAGATATTTTGCTGATTAAGTTGCTGGTTTGTTGATTTGGTAAGTTGCTGATTTCTGATATATATTAGTTGCTGATTTCTGAACTGGTATATATTACTTGCTGATTTTGCTGGAATATGAAATGTTACTGGTATATATTACTTGCTGATTTTGCTGGAATATGAAATGCTACTGGTATATATTAGTTGCTGATTTCTGAACTGGTATATATTACTTGCTGGAATATTTTGCTGGTTTGTTGATTTGTGTTCTGGAATATATGGATGATATGTGGTTGATATTTAGCTAATATGTAGTTGATATTTAGCTGATATATAGCTGATATTTAGCTGATATGTAGCTGATATATAGTTGATATTTAGCTGATATATAGCTGATATTTAGCTGATATGTAGCTGATATATAGTTGATATTTAGCTGATATATAGCTGATATTTAGCTGATATGTAGCTGATATATAGTTGATATTTAGCTGATATATAGCTGATATTTAGCTGATATGTAGCTGATATTTAGCTGATATTTAGCTGATATATAGCTGATATTTAGCTGATATGTAGCTGATATATAGTTGATATTTAGCTGATATTTAGCTGATATGTGGTTGATATTTAGCTGATATGTGGTTGATATTTAGCTGATATGTAGCTGATATATAGTTGATATGTGGTTGATATTTAGCTGATATATGTTACTGATTATGTACATGGTATACTTGCTGGAATTATGTACAGAGCATTTTGAGGGCAGTCCAACAGGAGCTTCCAAAAGCAGAGCATAGGCATTGTGCTAGGCACATATACGCAAATTGGAACAAGACGTTCAAAGGGGAAGAGATGAAATTATTGTTTTGGAGATGTGCCAAAGCATACAACCTAGCCGATTTTGAAGAAGCGATTAATGAGATGGAGGAAGTAAATTCGGCTGCTGTTGACGCATTCAAGAGTTATGGACCTCAATTGTTTTGTAGATCTTTTGTCAAGCTAGAAGGAAAGTGTGACGTTATTTTGAGCAATATGGCCGAGACTTTCAACAACTATATCATGAACGCAAGATCACGTCACTTGATTGATATGCTTGAAGAAATTAGATCAATGCTCATGAAAAGGAGGGCTAATAAAAGGGAAGAGGCATTGGGTAAGTGGACGGGTTTGTTATGTCCAAAGATTCAAAAAATGTTAGACGGAGAGAAGGAAGAAGCCGCTAAGTGCACTGTCATCCCATCAACATCAACGCGTTTTCAAGTATCTCATTATATGGATGTTTTAGAGGTTGACATTGAAAAAAAGACTTGCACATGTAGGAAATGGGATTTACGAGGGATTCCATGTTGTCATGGAGTTGCATCGATTTATTACTTGCGTAAGGAGGTTGAAACATACGTTGATCTGTGCTACACTAAAGATGTTTACTTGAGAGCTTATGAAGGAAACATCAATCCTTGTATTGGCGAGAGGCATTGGCCTAAAATTGACAAACCGATCGATCCTCCTCCAATCAAGATTGGTCCTGGGAGACCACGAAAAAACCGAATCAAGGGTCCGCATGAAGATCCTAAAAAGCCGGGAAAGCTCTCACGACACGGCATTACAATGACATGTTCCATTTGCAAAAAGGTTGGGCATAACAAGAGAAAGTGTTCCGAAAAGGGTAAAGCAATTGAGCAACCACCTCCAGCGAAGAGAAGTAGAGGAAGACCAAAAAAGGTTGTTGACGTTGCAACCACTACAACCGTTTCATCCCATCACGACATGTCTGCACAACCAAGTTCTTTGGGTAAAGGCAACCGGACCATTAGAACCGGAAAAGGCAGTAGAGGAGGTAAGAGTAGTACAAGTGGAAGGAGTGGTGTCACTACTACTACTAGGGGAAAGTCAAAGAACCCGAATGAAATATTATCAACTCAAGCATCGACGACAAACATTTGATGTTGCATTATGTATCACTTTTGTGTTTTGGAACTAATTTTAGTACTTTTGAATGTGTAATTTGGAAGTAAGTTAAGTACTTTTGAATGTGTATTTAGGAACTAAATGTAGTACTTTTGTAAGGAATGCTTAGCTTAACATACATTTCGGCTACTACTATTACTTTTGTAAGGAATGCTTGGAAGTAAGTAAATTTAGTACTTACTATTACTTTTGTAAGGAATGCTTGGAACTAAATGTACTACTACTATTTTAAATGATCATACATTTCGGCTAATACATTTCCATTACATTTCCGCTAATTAATTTCCGCTAAAACAAGCAAAAACTTTTCCATTACATTTCCGCTAATACATTTCGGCTATTACGTTTCGACTATTTCTTATACTTAGCTTAACATAAATAAGAACAATCCAAATAAAACCCATGATGCAACAAGCACAAAACTTAATGCTTTTTGTGCATTTACATGTTTAACAACCTTTAACTTCAACATTGCTTCACTTTTTTTCAACTTTGCATTCTTGGCCTTCAATTTCTTTATTTTCTCAATCAACATAGCCTTCTCTTCTTCCAAACAAGAAGAAATTCCACTTGAATACTCTACATCTTTCTCACACTTAAAAAATTTACAATCTTGTGCCTACAAATTGAATTAAATCATGAACCCTAATTAATAAATAAATTTAAAATTAACATAAATTAAATTAAAATTACTCACTAATATATACTTACAGGCCAAAATGCACAACCATAAAATCTCTCACCAACTCTTACTCCTTTTTTTACAACTTGTAATTTAGCATGAACACCATGACTACATAAAGGAATTCCATTTGCAATTGAAGTTCTAGATTGAGATGATGATGATGAAGGGGAAAACATATTAAGAGAAGGGGAAGATTAGTGGAAGTAATTAAAAAAATTAAGCATAACAATGGAGGAAGTGAGGAAGCTTAACAATGGAGGTGAATGGGTGAGGAAGAATCTTGAAGCAGCAAAATAAGGGAGAAGGGACTAACGGTTATATTCTGACCGGTTGAATAGGTTAGAAACAGGTAGGGTATACCACTGGTAAATTTTTGTGAAAGGTCGTATTATTAGTGGTTAATTGAAAGGTCGTATTATTCGTGGAAAATGAATGAAAGGTCGTATTATTCTGGGTAATTTTTCCATTTTTTATTTATTTTTTAAAAAAGCCAAGAAATCACAAGGATCTCAAGAAGTTTGGTGTCTCCCGCCACTTCCATATTAGGAGTATATTGATCTGAGCTCCTGCGTAAGAACATTGATTGCGATAAACAAGTGCTCCAAATCACGACTATGGAGAATTTTCCAGTTATAGATCTGACTCCATACTTGGAGTGGAAAAGAACCGAGGATGATGATGGGAATGTGGATTTAGAGGAAGAATTGAGGAGGTTATGTACAGAGGTGAGCCGAACGCTAAAGGAGACTGGAGCTTTATTGATAAGGGATCCTCGATGTTCTGCCCAAGACAACGATCGATTCCTTGATATGATGGAAAAATATTTCCAGCAACCTCCAGAATTGAAGCGTCTCCAGGAACGCCCTCTTTTGCACTACCAGGTTTCTTTCTAGGGTTTTAATTGAATACTCATTTGCATATTTTGTCTGAGTCCTCGTAATATATTTTGATGTATCTTTTGACTGATTGATGCCCTAACCTCAACCTTAACCCTAACCTCATCAAGCCAAGCAACCAATGATATTTTGTGTGTTGTCGCTCCCATTTCCACAATGAATTTCATGTCCAACGGTATATTTCAAAGTTGAATGTAAATTGAGACATGTTGTGTTTTCGTATATTGTCGACTCAAACATCGTCAATTGAGCTTTTGATTGATTGTATACTCTATTACACTTTGAGTCGTGATATTTTTACTTTTGTTGTATGCTTGGTTGTTTTGATGGAATTCTCATTTTAACTGAATCTGCTTACAGGTTGGAGTTACTCCAGAAGGAGTTGAAGTCCCAAGAAGTCTGGTGGATCCTGAAATGCAACAAAAACTAAAAGCATTGCCTTTAGAGTTTCAGCCTTCTACTCCATCCGGCCCTGATCCTAAGTGGAGATATATGTGGAGGATCGGTCCTCGCCCTTCTAATACTTGCTTTAAGGTTCCACCTTTTGTTTGTCTTTTCTTTTACGAGTCATTCATTTTCGGGTTTATTTGGACATCCTACCTACTCTTGTTGGGATTAAGGTATTGACATTGTTCATGTTGTTCAAACTTTACTGTGTCAATTATAATACTCTAGGAATTGAATGCTGAGCCCGTTATCCCTGAAGGATTTCCAGAATGGAAAGATACTATGGATTCATGGGGTTTCAAAATGATTTCAGCTATTGAGGTTGTCACTGTTGCCAGTAATGTTTCCTAGTTTATCATATTTTGCCTTTATTTCTCATTCTCTATTATCCCTTTTCCCTGTGTTTAGGTTGTTGCTGAGATGGCGGCTATAGGTTTTGGCTTGCCCAAGAATGCTTTCACTTCTTTGATGAAAAATGTATGACATTTTTCTTTGCAAGTCTAAGGTGTACAATTACCCACTTGTTTGTAATATGCTTCTTTATCTTGTCTACTTGAACCTTTGAAATAGGATGACTGATACAAGTTTTTGTCTTTTAGCGTGGATTGCTTTTTTTTTTTACTCTACTGTTTTCTGTTTTGTTCAATGTCATTTTATCTGCTGTTCTACTTTTAATAGCTGGCCAATGTGCTATGAACTGATATGTCCCTTTTGTGTGAATATATGAAAATGAAGAATGGATGGGCCGAACGTGAAAATGGTACGGAAAGGTTATATAAATAGCATTATTTAGGATTTTTAGTTGCAAGCTTTGAGAGACTTGCTCCCTCTCAAAAGAGCTATGAAAACTCAATATTCGATTCAATATTTCTGATGACTTTTCTTTATCCACCCCTCAGTATTTATAGACACACACTCAGCCTTTATGATAAGGGTGGCCCTTCCAATCTCAATATCAATTTCAGTTGTTATTGAGATTGGAAGGGCCACCCTTATCATAAACGACCTACTCTTACGGCTCGAATCAAAACCACCTTCGATCCAATAGAGCACCCTTCAATCCCAACCAAACTCGAATAAATTTTCGACCCAAAGTAACTCTTACAAATCATGAATACCTTGAGAAAAGAGCCAAAGGCCTATGTTTCACTTGTAATGATAAGTGGACAACAAACCATGTGTGCAAAAACAAAGAAATGAATCTATTAGTGGTAATGGATGGAGAAGAAGTAGAAGAAAGTGAAGAAATGGAGGGTCCAGGAGAAGAAAATGTCGACATCTTTAGCCCTATGGCTAATATAACTTAAGTTCAGTTGTGGGTCTCACAAATCCTAAAACTATGAAGCTGAGAGTGTATATTGAAGGGAAGGAAGTAATATTGATGGCGGACCCAAGAGCCACTAATAACTTTATTTTATTAAAAACAGTGCAACATCTTAACCTACCCTATACTACCCTTGTGAAGTTTGGAGTAACCTTGGGAAATGGAGAAAAAATTCAAGGTGAGGGGGTAGTGTAAGGGACTTTCGGTCCTTGCACAAGGGATCACCATTTTCGATGATTTCTTGGTCCTTGAATTAGGGAATGCTGATATTATCCTAGGGCTACAGTGGCTTGAAAAATCAGGTAATATCAATACCAACTGGAAACTTCAAACAATGAAATTTATTTGGGAAGGAGTGCGTAGAGCTAAGAGGAGACCCATCCCTAGGAGTAACTCAAATTTCATTAAAGGCAATGGAACGAATCTTGAGGAAGGAAAAAGGAGGCATTATAATTAAATTGAGCCAACTCGTGTTTGGAGATAAGGGAACCAGTAATGAAATCCCACCTCATCCAACCAATCCTATTGCAATACCAAAACATCTTTTCTAAACCAAAAGATTTACCACCCTCACGCCAAAGAGACCATACCATCACCTTGAAAGAAGGTACCAACCCAATCAGTGTTAGACCATACCGTTATCCCCAAATACAAAAAATGAAATCGAAGCAATGGTGAGAGATATGCTCAAAGCCCTCATACGGCCTTCCACCAGCCCCTTTTCCAGCCCTGTTATCTTGGTCAAAAAAAAGGACGGGTCCTGGAGATTCTGTGTCGATTACTGAGCCTTAAACAATGTTACCGTCCCCGACAAATTTCCAATCCCAAATATCGATGAGCTGTTAGACGAACTCCACGGGCACAAATTTTCTCAAAGTTAGACTTACGTTCGGGATACCATCAAATTTGAATGAGAGAAGAGGACGTGGCAAAAACAGCATTTCGCACTCACGAAGGTCATTACGAATTTTTAGTAATGCCCTTCGGGCTTACGAATGCACCAGCTACTTTTCAGGCTCTTATGAACGAGGTATTCCGACCTTTTCTTCGTCAATTTGTATTAGTTTTCTTTGACGATATTTTGGTGTATAGTAGGACCTTAGATGAGCATCTTTATCATCTGTCCAAAGTGTTGGCTACATTGCAAGCTCAGTCCCTATTGGTGAACAAAAAGAAATGTGCGTTCAGAGTAACACAGGTGGCCTATCTCGGGCATATAATCACAGGTCAAGGAGTAGCTATGGACATGGATAAGGTGGCAGCCATGCTCTCGTGGCCAACCCCCCAGAACATTAAGGAGTTGCGAGGATTCTTGGGACTCATAGGCTATTATCGAAAGTTTGTGTGAAATTATGCAAGCATAGCAAAGCCCTTGACTGAACAACTGAAGAAGGATGCATTTGGATGGCATGAAGAAGCCGAGGCAACATTTAAAGCATTACAAAGGGCCATGACTTAAGCTCCAGTTCTATCACTGCCTGATTTTTCAAAAAAACTTTTAATTGAAACTGATGCTTCTAATGATGGTCTTGGTGCAGTTTTGACACAGGAAAAACATTTTTAGCAAAACATTGGGGAGAAGGGCGAGTCTGAAACCGATATACGAAAAGGAACTAATGGCCATCGTATTTGAGGTTTTTACTTTCTCGGTCGTAAATTCATAGTAAAGACAGATCAAAGTAGTTTGAGGTTTTTACTAGAGCAACGAGAAATAGGAGCAGAGTATCAAAAATGGATGATGAAAATCATGGGCTTTGACTTCGAAATTGCATACAATCTTGGAGCGGATGCATTATCAAGACGCGAGCCATCGTCAATACAATTGGGGACCTTATGTAGCTCAAGTTGGGTGGATTGGAGCGGTTTAGATCGAGAAGTGGCTGAGGATGACATGTTGAACGACATCAAGCAGAAAATAATCGATGGGGTTGAGGTCATGCAAAGGTTCACTTTAGAAAAGGGACAACTGCTGTACAAGGGAAGATTTGTTCTACCAAGAAAATCAGCCTTCATCCCCCACTATCCTCAAGCATTATCACGACTCTCCCATGGGAGGTCATGGAGGGGAACAGAAAACATATACCCGAATCGCTCGTGACTGGTTTTGGGAAGGGATGAAGCATATTATGGAGTATGTGAAGCAATGTGGAATTTGTCAAAGGCAGAAAACTTCAAGCTTATCCTCGGCGGGTCTTCTCCAACGTCTTCCCATTCCAAACTTAGTTTGGGAGCAGATATCCATGGATTTCGTGGAGGGATTACCGAAGTCGTTTGGGAAGGATACTATTATGGTGGTAGTCGACCGACTTTCCAAATATGCACATTTTATTGCATTAAAGCATCCCTTTATCGCTCTTACAGTAGCTGAGACCTTCATCAAGGAGATTGTGCGATTACATGGTTTTCCGGTATCGATCGTATCGGATAGAGATAAGGTGTTCATGAGCCATTTTTGGCGTGAGCTGTTTCGTTTGCATTCCACAACTCTTAAGCGAAGCACCGCGTATCATCCTCAATCCGATGGTCAAACGGAGGTAGTTAACAAGGTCCTCGAAACCTACTTGCGTTGCTTCATCAATGGGCAACCCAAAAAATGGCTAAACTGGCTTCACTGGGCTGAGTACAACTATAATACATCCCCACATACTTCTACTAAAATCTCTCCTTTTCAAGCCCTTTATGGGAGGCCACCCCCGGTTCTAGGTCGTGTGGGTCATGGTGCTACTGTTCTCGGCAGCCTGGAAGACATGTTACAAGAAAGAGATGCGCGATTGGATGAGCTGAAATTTCATCTGTTACGAGCACAACAAGTTATGAAAGCAAATGAAGATTAGCATCGAAGAAATGTGCATTTCAACATTAATGATCGAGTGTTTCTAAAATTACAGCCTTATAGGCAAAAATCACTTGTTCACAAATTCAATGAGAAGTTAGCCTTTCGTTACTATGGTCCATATACAATCAAGAGGAAAATAGGTTCTGCTGCTTATGAGTTAATTCTTCCTAGTTACAGTGGAGTACATCCAGTATTTCATGTTTCTCAATTGAAGTTGGCTAAAGGTGACTTGGCAGCTGTTGACATTCCCATCCAGCTCACGGATACCCTGGAGTTAAGGGCTGCACCAGAATCCATTGTAGCATACAAGTATGACAACAAGGGAGCACTGGAAGTTTTGGTCCAATGGGCTGACCTGCCTCAAGCTGAAGCCACTTGGGAAAATGCCTCTCTACTCAACCATCAATTTCCTCAATTTCAACTTGAGGACAAGGTGAAGCTTCTTGGGGGAGGTATTTCTATACCCTTTAATACAGTGAAACGTTGGGTCACTTATCAAAGGAGGAAATCAGCAGCTCCAGCTCAGCATAATCCAGCACATTCTCCAGCAGCAGTTTCCAAATCTGTTATAACAGAATGATGAGGTGTCAAGCAAGTACAATTTGCAGGCTATAACAAACTAAGGAATATTCTAGGGAGGGAATGAGTCAGGGTGCTGTAAGGGAAGTGTAAATCTAAGCTATATATATGAATGAAATAAATGATGATAGCATGAGTGAAATTTAGTAAGTTTACCTTTGAGGTAAAGAGTCCCCCTGTTGTCTCGAAAAACAGCTAATTGTAATCATCTTTTAGCCTTTTCCTTAATATACTCATTCTTACTCTCTTCTTTCTACATTCTGTAATCTCAATTAGTCCAGGTCATAGCAGATTCATGTTCAATTTCATTATGCATTATCATCATTACACTTTCAATACTTTTGTTTGACTCTTTTGTTTTACATAAACTCTTTAAAGATCAGGAGTGAGTGAGATTTGCCCTTGATTAGAAATCAAGCCAATCTAATTAATGATATTGAGAAAGTTGAAATTTATTTTCGTGGTTTTGTATTGGAAAGTTTAGTTAAGTTGTTTATTCAACCTTTTTATATTCTATATGCCAATAATTAAAACAAACCTTCCACCTTTTTCCATAAATCCATACGCCATTAATCATGAAATAAAGCTTCCACCTCTTCCCATAATTCCACACACCTATACCAACAAAATAAAAAATTATATCATTCCTTTTATCCCTATGTTCAATCCTAAATCTGATACCATTGAAATATATTATATATTTTTTTATTTCTGGCATAACCAATGTAAAATTTGTTCTTTTTTCCCATGCCATTTAATAGCCTCCTCCAACCAAAATTTATTTCCCATAAATCAAATCATTCATCCAATGAAATCACATAATGATTCCTTCAAATTTCATCCAAACACCCAAAATATTAAAATCATCAAAAATCAAAACATTAGCTAAAGTTATTTTAACCATTTATAAATAATATCAAATAAAATGATCTTACAAATATTTAGATCACAAACCTTGATCTTCCCCCTCAAAAAGCTAAAAACAATCCTAAGACCCACGTCATATGTGAAAATTAAAGCTTTCGCCAAGCTTAGATCTTTACAATTCTACTTCTATCCACCCCAACTATTCAAGCAAATAGCCTATCCACAAAGTTTTAGACGAAAAAGCCAAGATTTTAATGTTGTATATTCACCAAGATCGAAAAAAATCCTTTGTGTCGCAAGAACGTTGAAACTACATAAGGTTTCATTCCTTTTACATTATTTCTTTCACTAAACCTCAACTTTCCTGAGAACTAGCCTTCCCTTAAACTCCTTACGGAAAAAATCTTGCCACCCTTAAACCAACAATTTTAATGCCTACAATAGCACGCTGGACACAAATTTTTAAAAAGTGTAAATCTTTTCTTATGGAATCCTATATAGTAGCGACATCTAAAACATTTTCTTTTGTCTTCGTTTCTATTCATATCCCTTAAATATGTCTACCCGTTCATTTAAGCATTCACATTTCCTCAAATCTCATTTTCGTTTAATGATCTTTGATAAAAACACAACATTATGGATCTATATAGTATTGTTAGTCTATTTACGTTTGATATAACTTTCTCTTTGGCTTTAGGGGTACTCTTTCACATAATATCCTAGTGGTTGTCTCCATTTTTGCCACCCGCACTCAATGTTGCAGATCTCATTTTGTTTGTTTCTCCACTATGAAATATGTGCCCAAGGTATTTCAAGCATCGGAGATTTTGCTACTTGCTAGTTGGGCCCTCCTTTAATTTGTTGATTAAAACTTGCACAAGAGAACTTGGTAGGGGCTTCTTTTGCTCTTACTGCTCCAGTGCTTTAATGGACCTAAATACAAATTTAATCACCAAGTAAGCCTTTAAGATATGTAGCAATTAGCATTATTATGTAACACTGATAGAGTTTCTTTTACCTATAATAAATAAAACTAGATAATAATTCGATACATAAGACACCCACTAGACTAGAATTAAGGAACCAAAATTTAACAAAATGTGCTAAAAAGTTAGTGATGTTTCATTTTAGGACATCATAGGTTCACACTTTACAATACTTATAGCTGCTGAACAAAGATATACTCTGGGGTGTCATATGTCGAGTATTATATTCAGAATATGTATACTTGACTATTGTGTGTTTTTATTTTTTGTTGTTTTATTTTCTATGGGAACTGCTAATTGTTTTTTGGTTTATAGGGCCCTCATTTGCTTGCTCCCACTGGAAGTGACCTTTATCGTTATGGACAAGAGGGAACTGTGTTTGCAGGATATCACTATGACCTTAACTTTTTAACTATCCATGGGAGGAGTCGATTTCCTGGACTAAATATCTGGCTCAGAAATGGGGAGAAAGTGGAAGTGAAAGTCCCTGTAGGATGTCTACTTATTCAGACTGGGAAACAGGTAAGCCCAACTCTACAAGGGCAATGAAATTAATCATTTTTCTGGTGCATTTATTACATATAGTATCAAATATGTTATCAATAGTAGAGAAATGGAAGCTAGTTCTGCTCAAGCCATTAAATATTAACTATGAAAATAACTAGGCATCATTTATTTGTCTACCCATCACAGCATAACAAGTCTTTTTTTTTTTTTTTTTTTTTTTAATTACTAAGAATTTTCAAGTGTAGGATTACTGCAAGTGCAAGGTCATGTTAGTTATAGAATTAAGTATTACTTCATTTAATAGTCACTTAAAGTGTTTTATGTGTTCTTAGTTTCAGAAAGTGCAAGGTGTAAAATGCAAAATGCATACTTTTTAATTGGAAAGCTTAATCAATTTTGAAACATATAATACGTAAAAAAAATGACATTTATATTATAATAGCAACAAGCTTGAATACATCCCTAAGTAAACGCATATAATTATTACAATGAGAATAATAGTTATTTTCTTTTTGTTATCATTTTTTATGAAGCAACGTTTCTCAAACCTCATATTCAAGTGACTATGGGTTTCAGTTTTATTTCTTTTCAAAGAAATATCTTAGGTAAGCTAGCCATCCCATTTTTTATGAAAACACTGTTTCTTAAACCTTATATTCAAGGGAATGTTGGTTTCAAGTTAATTTTTTTTTCAAACAAACAACCTTTGGTTGGCTACCCATCCCAACAAGGGAGGTGCACCGGTCACACAAGCCGTGAAACACAACGAGGCACACAAAGGTTCACACCTCTTTATAGTAGGTTTGCGTTGCCTAGCCCGCGGTATTTCAAACTGAGCCATGAAAAAGTGTTGTATCAAATAATTTCGCAAACCTTACTAAATTAAAAATCTTCCAACAATGCCATGAAATATAGAAAGTGAACATACTTTCTACATCTTATATGCCATTCTCTGTTCAAAATAACAAGCTAATCCCCAGACCTTTTTTATTTATAGATTTAACTTTATATGATTCTAAATTTCATGAAAGATGATTTTCATCATAAATTTTGTTTTAGTTGACAAAATGGTGAGAAAACAAAATGATGACTTAGATTGCCTTATTTTTTAAACATAGCGTTTTGTAAAGAAACATTTTACAATAAGGTGGCCTCTATTTTTTTAATTATATTCTCTATGAAGGTAGTTAAATTCATTTGGACCATTAGATGTGCAGCATGATGCATGCTATCTTTTATTTTTTATATTAAATCACTATCCTCTAAATGCTTGATTACATGATAAGAAACAAGTAAATGAGGTTTTTTGAGTGCAGTCGTGAACTGTCTTAAGTCGTGTACAGAGTAAGATATATCAGATCTCGTTATGCCTAGATACAATAGCCTTTTGAATAGCCGTAATCATGCTTTCGTTTTACTACTAGTTTGCTGTTTTGTAGCCCAATATCTTCCACAATTCCATGTTATATGTTTGGTGACTTAGGAAGTCTTTTCGTCTCTTTTTTTTACTTCTATGCCTATAAAGAAGCTTACTTCACACGGATTTTTAAATACGTTAATATTCTAATGAAATTTTAGATTGCAAATCCTACTTCACTTTCTTCTTAAAATTCAAAATTGTAATTTAATAGTCTAACAATATAATAACTGATTTTAATGATCAATTAATTGAATTTTATGTCATTTTAATTTTAAATAGCAATTGATGGATAAAGGGGCTATTATGTATTTCAAGTAAATTCCTAAATTGTTGTCTAATTGATCAATGATATTATTGAATTAATGAAAATACAATGGAGTGAAAATTGATCAATGATACTTTACTTTATGTTCTATCGCTGAATTCATAAAAGCTTTAAGATATTATTGAATCAAAGTTTTGTACGTATGACCATAATAATAGTTAAAATAGAGGCAACAATAAAAAAGAAGAAAGTATTAGCTTGATCGATGGGAATTACAGAAGTAAGATTAGTTCTTCTATTTGAAAAAAAATTCAACATTTTTTTATCGTTTTACGAGAGATATACTAGCTAAATATTTATTAATTAATTGTGCAACCCCATAGTTCAATTCGTAGGCGGTAGGTCCGCCACTGCGAGTAAGGATAGAAAAGGATTTTGATTATGGGGTGGATTTCATTTGGTGAGTTTGTTTTGTTTAAGATTGGCCAATCAAAGTCTTCCAGTCTTGTAGGTCTATTAGTCGGTCTTGTTGATCTCCTGATTATCTTTTCTACGGTTTCGGGTTCTTTTACCCTCACTTCAGGTTGATGGCTCTCACTATTCATGTCAAAAATATTTAATTTCATCGTCATTTTGATTTCTATCTCCACAACTCTTTTTCCATAAATTTACTTCGTTCAGCTTCTAATGTAAAAAAAAAAAAAAAAGGCCGTATCGCTGCCTGTAAAGATCTTCAAAATAAAGGAATTGATATTTGTCGCTTTGTAAAGATGTAAAAATATTGCGTATCGGCCATATCAAGTGATATCTTGTAATTTCGACCGATGTTTACGCATTACAATGACTGCATCACTCTTGTAGTCGTATCACCTTTTGTTGCCGTGACCGTTATTGCATTTTTACATTCTGCTTCAGCCTTCAGCTCACCTAAACTGTCTGCCATTAACAATCATAGTTTCAACTATGGGGTCCTCAAAATTTTGTTGTAATAATTAGACAAAAAAAGGGACGGGCTATGACACTTTTTACTATAAGATATTCAACATTTTTACAATATTTAGAAGTTCAGTATAGTTTAAAATTTATGGTGAGGCATAGGTACTCTCAGGCCCCTTCACTTGTTAGCCACTGTCAACAACATTAGTTACTAACTTACCATAGTAGACAATAGTTTAGGCTAACAAAGAAACACATTCTCTTGGAAAATAAGATCTTTAGACACATCATTGCATTGCTTCCCCTCTTTACCAACTGGAAATTATATCCTAGGAAATTACATCTCTTTGCTGTTTTACCAAATTTCTTATTCTTGTCCCTTTTTTATTTTTCCATAGCATAGACATTCAAATACTTTTTTGCCACCATATTCAGCTTTCCGTGTAAACATGACATGAGGAGTCTTCCACCCTAGGACTGAACTTGGTAATTTGTTAATCAAAGACGTGTTATAAAGAAGGCAATCTAAAGGTGCAAGAATTTTTAGAACCGATGCTACTTCTAGGAGGCTTTTTTGCTTTCTTTCTACTCTCCCATTATGTCGAGGTGTCCCTGCCATGCTGTTCCTTTGACATCAACCCACATTCATCTAGGAACCTATCCCAATCATAATGCAAAATTCTGAATTTTGTTTTTGTTGGCGGTTCTAGTCGCAAAACAGATTTCATAGTAAATGAGGATGGTTTCACGCTTGTTGTGCCTTTATTTCGATCGCGATAATCTTAAAAACCTTTATAATATGGTTGCGATGCGGTGATGCAGGAGATATTCTGCATTATGGTCCCAATAGTACACCTATGCTTTTCTCTAGTCTTTCCAGATTGATTGCTAATTAGGGTCATCAACTCTCTTACAAATATCTGAACCTGACCTTTGGTATTCAGCAAGTCCAAGTCCACCTACTATGGTCATCTATAGCAGTCAGAAATTATGATGCTCCAGTCAATTTAATCTTATAAGGTTTTCACAGGTTTGAGTGCACACGTGCGAAACAACTTTCAGCTCTACTGAATTCAAGAAAAAAACTTTTTGAAATTCTCAACAGCGCTTCATCAAAATTTGACCATGTAAATTATCCAATTTGGCAACAGTTTTGTATGGACAATAGCAAAATTACTATCATCAGAGTACTTTACAGAAATGATCACAGTTTTATTGACACAATTGAAAACAGCAGCACTTTTAAAATTATTACAGACATGTTGTTTGACATAATCCTTAAAACGGACCACAAATTTCGCTTAAGTGACGACATACCTCCAACTCTTGTTCTTTTTACAACTTTCTTTTTAGATGTGTGGATTTGAAATATATATGACTCATATCAAAAGGATTCTCATCCAAAGTGTCCCAACAAAAACAAAGTTACCTTTGATATTATTACAGCAACACATCATTCAACACAATTTCCGAGTTTAATCTAACTTTCCATGTACATTTCTTATTTTATGTGGAGTTGCAAATGCCCTTTTCTAATAAAGTTCAATCGGAAACCTTTTTCAAGGGTGAGTTTGCGTACATCCGATCCCTCAGACTCCACTTAGGCTAGAGCCTAACTAGGAGCCATGTAATGGCATCGAGGTAATGACATCTTGTAATCTAACTTTTCCTATCATCACATTATTTTTGTACCATTTTCCTATAGGCTTTTCTGTTTTAATGTGGTGAAAGTGAGAAGTTTTACTTTAAAAGGTTATTGTGAAAAATCAAGCGTATGCACACTGGCAAACAATGTGGAAACATTGTGAGCTTCATTTACGCGTTCTTGTTCCTTCAACAGGAATGTATTTAGAGTTGTCAGCCACATTTCTGATAGAAGTATAGAACTCTAAATTTTTACAAAAGCGTTTTGTCCAGTGACAAGATAACATTTGCGGTCTTTGTTGAATGACTTGATGTACAGATTGAATGGTTGACTGCGGGTGAATGCATTGCCGGGATGCACGAGGTTGTTGTGACCAAAAGGACGCTCGAAGCAATTAAATTAGCTTCTGAACAAAGCCGTAGCCTATGGAGGGTTTCTTCAACTGTGAGTAGGCTGCTATGCCCTTCATAACTTCAACTTTCTGTGGCATATACTATGGATGAGGAGATGAACATGTTTCTTATTAAAAAAACATATTTTGGTCATTTTGTTTCAGCTGTTTGCACACATAGCATCAGATGCTGTTCTCAAGCCATTAGGCCATTTTGCCAATTTTCCTCTTGCAAGTACGTACCCTTCCATGCGTGCAGGGGAATTTGTCGAAAAGGAGCTTGCGGTGATTAATTTGAAAGGAGATCAAGGATATTCTTCATTGAGCTAGAACATTTCGGTCCATATCTGTATTGTTGCCTGTTGGTAACATTATTTCAAGAATGTTAGCAGATGAGACATGGCAGATTTTATATTATGCAATGTAAAATGTGGGATTGGAGCATTACTGAGGGGTCCTTATCTGGGTTTTTTTGATTTGTTCTTAGTATCCCCAAGAATTATTGATTCAATAGTCTTATTAGTATTAATTATAGCAATATAGTTGTATTTATTTATTTTTTGAGTTATAGCCACTATAAATCCCTTTGATTTTGAGGGTAAAAGAAATTCCTAAGAAATTTGTCAATCTTACCCAAAATTCTCGAGTTAATTTTTGAAACTAAACTACTAGTTCATTTTACGAATTGCAAATTTTTTCGTCTTCTAAATAGGATAGAGTTTGTTTAAAAATATGGTGCCAACTGCCATGCAATTTGATTGTCTTCCTTTTAGTTTGGACTTAGGAGTTAGGAGTAGGCCACAAAAAATACATGACACTACAAAAAAGCAGGGAATGCCGACATTTTATGCTCTGAAATAGGATGAGATCTTTGTCCCTTTTAACTAAAACACTGCATACAACAATTACATGACTATTTCTATTATATATTGACCCATGCATACCATCTTTAATCCACCAATAATCAAGTCTAGACATAAACCAAAACCATGTCAACCTGGCAATTCCACCTTCTTCTACTTTGCATTTTCTTGTCAATAGGTAAATCTATATTTTACTCATCTATGATTCCTATGAAGTATATTATATATATTTGTTGTTTAAACTAAAATGTTGTACTTTATTTATGAAGGGCTCAACAGTGCATCATCAAGGTTCAAGCTTCAAAATAGATGCAACAGCACAGTTTGGGCAGGGATCCAAGGAGGCACAGGACATCCCCATATGAAAAACGGAGGCATTCGAATAAGATCAGGAGATACAATAGCCGTGGATGCGCCAAAGAAATGGTCAGGAAGGTTTTGGGGACGACAAGAATGTTTGTTCGACAATAAAGGCAAAGGGAGTTGTCTGACAGGAGACTGTGACGGACTTTTACAATGTGGTGGTAAAGGATGGACACCGCCAGTTAGTGTTGCGGATTTCAAGCTTGACAGTCCGGTAGATTACTACTATGTTAGCCTTGTTGATGGTTATAATATTCCTATTTCAATCATACCGAGTGGTGGTTCTGGGAATAATTGCAAAGCAATAAGATGCCTGTCAGACTTGAATATAATTTGTCCGAATGATCTTCAATTTGTGAACCAAGAAGGCAAGGTAGTGGGTTGTAACAGCGCTTGTGAAGCATTTAATCTTCCTGAATATTGTTGTAGTGGAAGTTTCAACTCCTCCGTTACTTGTAAAGCTTCTCAGTTCTCCCAACTTTTTAAGTCTGCATGTCCCAATGCTTCTAGCTATGCCTTTGATAACAACTCCACTACTTTTACTTGCAAAGGAGCCAACTATTTTATTAGATTTTGTTAAATACTACTAATACTTTTTCACTTCATTAACTATATCATAATGTCCTTTATTTAATGAAACTAATATGTTCATTAATCACATTATATCATATCTGTCATTTTCTAAAGAAGCATTACAATTGGAAAAATAGCGATGGTTGTGAAATGATTAATGATATATTGATTAAGTTTTATTTTGTAGTAGTATGACTTAATATAATAAATGAATAATTGAATCATCATCATACAATCATCATCATGCAATACATTAAATCATAAGCATTTGTGTCATTTGTCACTGTATACACTACAAAAAAGGCAATGTTGCGACTAGAAATACCGACTACCCGGTTTTAGTCGGAACTTTCCGACTATATTACCGACTACTACACGGTGGTCGGACATACCGACTAATTTCCTACTGAACCAGAGTGGTAGCAATATTCCTACGGAATTGCGACTACTTAGTTTATTCCGACTACGCCTTTCGTCGAAAGTTAGTCGCAATTTTTCAAAAAAAAAAAAACGGCAAAAAGCTGAAATAAAACTCTTTGTTGGCCGACTGGATTCCGACCAGTATTTGGTCGCTGTTTAGTCGGAAACTTACTGATTTTGACTATAAATACCCACCCTCAACGTCACTTTCACACATTTCCTACCTTTCTCTCTACTTCTTTTCCTAATATGGTTCTCTCCAAAACTCGTACTTGTCTCACTTTGTCCCTCTCCTCCTCCATCTCACACTTGAGTTCCTTTAATCAAGTGTAAGAGTTGGCGAAGAGGGACAAGTTGAAAAACAAAAATTTAACGGTTTCATTTATTGTAAAAAGTGGTCAAAAGGTCCTTGGCATGTTTCTCACTTGCCTCGTTCTTCATCACACTCATACTCGAGTTTCTTCACTCAAGTGTGAGTGTGGGAAGAACGGGACCAATTGGGAAACATAAATTTAACGGTTCCACTTATCATAATAAAATTTTTTGATGAGCTTTTATTTGATGCCATTTTCTAGTAATAATTATGAGTACTTAATCGAAAAAGTTGTTTTTCTTACTTATTCTGTTGTATGCTTACTATAAAAATGTGTCCGAAACGATTAAAATATGTTCCTCAACTTGATGAAATTTACCATCGTATTATTTTACTTATATTTGCTACTGAAAAAAGTATTCTTAGTAGATTCATTTAAGTAAAATTTACGATGGTAAATTTCATCATGTTTGAGAAACATATATTTAATGTTTTCAATTTTTTACAGTACATACGAGGAAATAATTAAGTAAAACAACTATTTCAACTTAGTACTTATAATTTTTACCCAAAAATGGCTCGAAAAAAAGCTCATCAAATTTTTTTTTTTTTTGTTAATTATACCGACTAACTTCCGACCATACAAATAGTCGCCATTTAGTAGGCAATTCAAAATTTCAAATCAGTCAAAAGTGTTCATACAGCAATATTTTTCGACCACTTTTGCGGCAAAATATTAGTCGCAGGTTGGTCGGTAACTTCGAATTTTAAAATCGAGCAACTGGGCACAACTTATTATGTGCCGACAGTTTATCGACCACATACCGACTACTAGCTGGTCGCAATTTGGTTGGAAACTTCCTGATTGTGTCTATAAATACCCTCCCTCAACGCAACATTTCCTACATTTCTCTCAATTCTTTTTCTTCTTTATTCTCTCAAAAAAAATCAAGTACTTACTTGATTTGTTTTTTTTTTCTTTACTTTGTCCCGATCTTCCTCCAACTCGTACTTGGTTAATTTCAATCGAGTATGAGTTGGAGAAGGGTGGGATGAAGTGAAAAATATAAATTTAATTTCAACTCGAACTTGCGTTGTTTCTCACTTTGTCCCTCTGCTCCTCCATCTCCCACTTGATTGAGGAAACTCAAGTGTGAGATGGAGGAGGAGAGGGACAAGTTGAAAAATATAAATTTAACGGTTTTACTTATTGTTAAAAAAAATGTTAATGACCTTTTTTTGTGACATTTTGTTGTAATGATTATGAGTACTTAACTGAAATAATTGTTTTTCTTACTTATTGTCTTGTACGTTTACTATAAAAATGTGTTAGAAACGATTAAAATATGTTCCTCAACTTGATGAAATTTAGCATCGTATTAATTTACTTATATTTGCTACTGAAAAAGAATAATTTTCGATTTGCAGGGCGTTGGTTTTCCGCGATAGTGGTAATTACGGCCTCTTGTATTTTCTAAGGCTGTAAATTGCACTATGCGGAGCCAACGCCATGCAATGAAAAAATTATTCTTAGTAGACTCATAAAAAGTAAAATCTACGATGCTGAATTTTATCAGGTTTGAGAAACATATATTTAACGTTTTCAATTTTTTATAGTACGTACGAGGAAATAATTAAGAAAAATCACTATTTCAACTTAGTACTTATAATTTTAACCCCAAAATGACCGGAAAAAAAGCTCATTAGAATTTTTTATTTTATACTTTAGTCGCAATGTAGTCGGTAATTAAAACCGTCAAATCAGTCAAAACAATTCTGACAGTAATTTCCGACTATACTTTAGTCGCAGGTTGGTCGGTAAGTTCGAAATTTAAAATCTAGCAACTGGGCACAACTTTTATGTACCGACCGTTTCCCAACTATTCCTCTTGTCGGACTTTAGTCGGAAGTTTTCCTGATTTTTCTATAAATACCCCCTCAACGTAAATTTTCTTACAGTTTACATCCCTACTTTCTCTCTACTTTATTCTCTCCAAATAATTTAGGTATGATATTAGCTATGTTTTGGTTACTTTAAACAAGTATCTCCTTGCCATGTTTCTCACTTTGTCCCTTTCTTCTTCACACTCATACTCGAGTTTCTTCAATCAAGTATGAGTGTTAGAAGAGAGGGACAAGTTGAGCAACATAAATTTAACGGTTCCATTTTTGGTAAAAAAATTTTTTTAATGAGCTTTTTTTGGTGCCATTTGTAGTAATAATTATGAGTACTTAACCGAAATAGTTGTCTTTCTTACTTATTCTCTAGTGTAGACTTTAATGCTTTCTTGTTCTTCATTTCATTTAGTGCTTTTATGTCTTTTGTTCCTTTAATGCTTTCTAGAATAGGTTTATTGCTTTCCTCTCTTCTTGCGTTTGTTTTCAAAATGCTAGAGTAGTCTTTTAGGGTTTTGAGTTAGAGAAATCTTAGGGTTTTGGTCTTGTGTTTAATGTTAGGAAGATGGTTGAGATTGAAGTTGATTGGTTGATTGATATTCGAGTCGAATCTTGTTCTGCCACTCCTTAGTGAGACATAGGGCGATTATGGGTCATTTGCATGACTATAAGTCATCAACTTCCCCTCGATGTCTAGAGTGTCTTGATCGTTCTTCGTTCGATCTCCCTCGACCTAACCTATCTTTATTCCAATAGACCTACTTAAGGTGGACCTAGCCCTAGCCTGCTTTCTTTCATTGTCTTATATCCATTCTTAGTATAGTTCACCCACCTTTTAACCTACCTTCCATACAACCTTCACCGCACCTAACCTCTAGTATAGCATCCCTTGTCTCTGTGGTTCAACCCCCTTCTTACCGCTTCACTCGTTGTAGTATAAGAAAGGGTGATTATAAATGTGTTTGCATAGCCAAGGTTTCTAGCGTATAACGACACGTCGGAATAACGGCTATCATTGCTACAGAAAAAGAATAATTAAGAAAAACGATGCTGAATTTCATCAGGTTTGAGAAGTATATATTAAAAGTTTTCAATTTTTTTATAGTACATTCGAGTAAATAATTAAGAAAAATCACTATTTCAACTTAGTACTTATAATTTTTACCCAAAAATGGTTCAAAAAAAGCTCATTAAAATTTATTTTTTTATAATTACCGACCAACTTGCGACTGTCAGGATGGTCGCTAAGTAGTCGGTAATTCATACTGTCAAATCAGTCAAAAGTGGTCTGACAGTAATAAGTGAGGCAGATAGCTTTTTAATTACCGACCACTTGCCGACTATTTTGCTGGTAGTAGGTTGGTCGGTATTTTGAATTTTTTAAATTTGACCGGTTATTAATTAGGCACAACTTCTTATAAACGTGGTATTTGTTGTTTTGTAGAGCAATGGACTTACGAACTGAAAGAAGTTGGATGTACCATTGAAGTCCTAAAGAAGTTTATAATATTAGATATTTAGAAGGGGTTGAAGAATTTATACAATTTGCAAGGAAAAAAATCCAAATGAAGTTAGTGTGAAAAGTGCGGTAATCGTAGACTGTGGTCTCTAGATGTCGTAAAAGATCATCTGTTAAAGAAGGGATTTGTTGAAAACTACTACGATTGGTACCTACACAAATGTTCAGACGGTGCACCAATTTGCAGTGAGTCGGCTCTGGTTGAGCCACAGCAGAACACGGTTCAAAATCCATATGCACAAATGGTGTACGATGCAGTAGCGAGTACTTTTCTGGATACACATCATCATTTTCTACCGCATCGTGATGATGTCGTCGCAAATGTACCATACTCGCCCGTACATATTGATGAAGATCTGAACCCCCAATCAAGACAGTTCTTTGAAATGTTAAGAGCCGCCAACTTACCTCTATACCCTGGTTGTGAAACGCATACTCAGATGTCGGTCATAGGAAGGATGTCTAGCCTGAAGACAGACTTTCGTATTCTAGAGAGACTTTATGATGAATTATGTCAATTCATTATTGAATTGTTGCCGAAAGATAATCGGATGACAACAAGTTTTAAGATACGAAAAAACAAATTTCGGCTCTTGGATTGTCGTTAGAGAAGATTGATTGTCGTATCAATGGGTGTACGATTTATTGGGGCCCTACAACGAGGAAGACACAATGTGATAAATGTGTGGTTTCAAGATGGATATCTGATAACACTCCCTGAAAGCTGTTCCACTACTTTCCCATTGGTCCTAGGCTACAACAGTTGTATGCTTCTGCGACTACTGCCAGCCACATGAGGTGGCATGCGAAGCACCGTTCAGAAGATGGAAAGATGTGTCACCCCTTGGACAGTGTGGCCTGGTTAACTTTCAACGCGACGCATTCGGGTTTTGCACGGGATATAAGAAATGTGAGATTGGGGTTGTGTACAGATGGTTTCAACCCATTCGGCAGATCGGGACAACAATATTCATGTTGGCCCGTAATACTAACTCCATACAATCTTCCGCCCTTGATGTGCATGAAGAAACAATACATATTCTTAACGGTGATTATTCTCGGCCCTAACAATCCAAAACATAAGATTGACCTGTACCTGCAGCCATTGATACACGAGTTAAAGTTGCGACTTTGATGTGGACAATCAACGACTTTCCAGCTTATTCAATGATGTCGGGGTGGAGTACATCAGGGCGTGTTGTCCATACTGCATGGATGAGTCCAAAGCCGTTTATTTAAGACACAGCAGAAAAGTGAGTTGGTTTGACTAACACAGAAGATTTTTAGATAGTAGGCACCCCTATCGCAGAAACCGGACATGTTTCACCCGTGGAGCTGTTGAGAAGGATGTTAGGCCCGACATACGTACGGGATTTGAGCTTTTAGAGGAGCTGGATCGTTTAGGCTTTTTACGGGTATTTGAAGACGATGCAGCTGAGTACAACACAAAAATTTGTAAATATTGTGTTAGATGGAAGAAGAGAAGTATTTTTTGGCATTTGCCGTACTGGAGCACAAACATAATCCGTCATAACCTTGACGTGATCACATTGAGAAGAACTTCTTTGATAACATTTTTAACCCAATAATGTGTGTGCCGGGAAAAACTAAGGATCATCTCAAGGCACGTCAAGATTTAGCCGAGCTCGGAATCCGATCGGAATTGCATCCAGTTGGTTCTACCATCCCCAAGGTGTATGAACAAATCGTTGTCCTTCTAGAGTGGCTTAAAATTTTGAGATTTCCTGATGGGTATGATTCAAATTTAGCCAGGAATATCGACATGGCTAAACATCAGATATTCGGGATGAAGAGTCATGATTGTCATGTGTTCATGCAACAACTAATTCTAATAGCATTTCGGGAGTTGCTGCCAGCGAAAGTATGGGAAGCTCTTATTGAAATTAGTCTGTTCTTTAGAAGTCTTACTTCTCCGACGATTTCTACCGCAGATATATGGAGGTTGGACGAGGAAATTGCAGTGGTGCTCTGTAAGTTAGAGACTATATTTCCTCAAACATTCTTCAATGTCATGGAACATCTGCCTGTTCATCTAGCTTACGAGGCAATGATTGTTGGTCCAGTACAATATAGGTGGATGTATCCCTTTGAGAGGTAATTACTAATTACATGTTTAAAATATAAGTATTATTTCATTTTCTGGTCACTTTTTACATGTCTTAATAATTACTACTTGATTTAAATTACATGTATCTTCGACATTTAAAGCTTAATGTAAAAAACAAAGCGCATGTTGAAGCCTCGATCTGTAACGCATATCTTACAGAAGAAGCATCATACTTTGTCTCTCATTACTTTGGGCCAGATGTTCAATGCAAAGTTAAAGATCTTCCTAGAAACGGTGACGGATGCTTTAATAACGTGAGATCGGGTGTTTTGTCCATATTCACACACCCAATCAAATTTCATGGGCAGGGTAAGGCTTTTATGATGGATGAAGCAGATCTCAACATTGCTCAGACTTATGTTCTACGAAATTGTCCAGAGGTGAATCAATTTTATGATCAATTCGTACCCTTAATCACAAAGTATGCACCCAATCTAAACGTAGAGCAAGTTGACCATGTGGTCCAAGCCCAGCTTGCCCGCTGGTTTAAATAGATTATGGGTACACGTTTACCATCGTAATTTATTGTGTAAATAGTATTACGGATTAACATTGAAGTATTGATTTTATATGCAGTCTAGGGACGGGTTTCTTAACGGTGTGGATAATGCCGATATTCTAAAAGACCTCGTCGAGGACCTTTGCAGAAGGCACGTCGCTATGATGTTTGTTACGTGAATGGTTATAGATTTCACACTATCTCCCATTCCGCAAAAAAGAAATCTACTGAGAACAGCGGGGTTTGCGTGAAATCTGATGATAACAGTCCGGATGAAACTGACTTTTATGGTAAGTTAGAGGATATTATTGGCCTCGAGTATCAAGCACTTCCAATTAAAAGGGTCACTTTATTCAAATGTCAATGGTTTGATCAGACTACCACCGGATACGGCCATGGTACGAAAATCCATCCGCGTTACAAGCTGGTTGACGTTCATATTGGTCGATCCTATAGAAAGTATGATCCTTTTGTGCTAGCTAGTCAAGCTTCCCAAGTTTATTATTTACTTTATCCCATTTTAAGGCAAAACATGAAAGATTGGCGAGCTGTTTGCAAAGTCTGATCAAAGTAATTCGAGGAGACCGCTTTCCAACTGGAAGAGAAATCACCGGATTTTGTGGCGAATGAAGATGTTTCTAACGCACAAGTCGAACTGTTGCGTGATCCCGCTGGAGAACTTTTACACTTAGATGAAACGGTTCATGATGACGATGAAAATAAAGACACCGACGAAGATCTTGTATTATCTGACGACGATGATGTCGATGACAATTATGTAACCCAATAATAAGGTTTTAATAATTATATGTTTATTTATTACTTCTATTAACAAATATTTTTTTGCTTTCTTTAATTGTATGATTATTTATTAATTTTACATTGGGTCGTAAGTTTTGTTTATTTTAATCTCGTATTTACAATTTTATTAATTATAAAATAATAATAATAATAATAATAATAATAATAATAATAATAATAATAATAATAATAATAATAATAATCTTTAAAAAAAAAAATAATAATAATACATATCAAAGCACAAATAAAAAAGGGCGCGATTTTTTTATTTGATATGAATTTCCGACTACTCACCGACTAGATCTCAGTCGCAAGTTAGTTTGTAATTTGAATTACATAGCTTCCCAGAGAAGCTTCTTTGATTGTCAGAAGCATTGGGAAGGTAAAACAACTTTTCAGTTTACCGACTAACCTCCGGCTAGATACCAGTCGCATATTAGTCGTTGTACTAAAAAGTTTTTTCACTCTCCAACGTCTCTAAAAAGTTAGTGCTGGCATTCAATGAAGTAGGTAAAAAATCTCACTGACTAGATCCCGACTATCTGTTAATCGCAAAGTAGTCGGTGATTTGAAAAGTTTTTTCACTTTCCAACGTCTTCTGAAAAGTTACTGCTGGCATTCAATGAAGTAGGTAAAAAGTCTCACCGACTAGATTCCTACTATCGGTTAGTCGCAAAGTAGTCGGTGATTTGAAAAGTTTTTTCACTCTCCTATGTCTTCTGTAAAGTTACTGATGGCATTTAATGAAGTAGGTCAAACAGTAAAAAAAATCCCTCCGACTAGCCACCGACTATCTTTTAGTCGCAGATTAGTCGGTGATAATATTGGATTTTTTTCAACAAATGGCTTTTAAGAATCCTAATACTCAACGACTAACTAGCGACTGGAATCTAGTCGCAAGTTAGTCGGAATTTAAGTAATATAAAAACAAACACTTCACCAGAAAACGAACATTTTCATTTCAAGTTTCCATTTCTTCTTGTTTCTTTCTTTCTTTCTCTCATTCCTACTACATTCCTAGTACATTCCTCTTGCATACTCATCTCTGACGTATTTTTGGATGATACTTCGACTACTGCATCAACTACGCTCCGACTATTAAAGGTTAGTTTTCTTTTTATGTTTTTTTTTTTTTGAAATTTAGATTATATACTTGTTTTTTTAGGGTTTCTTGGTTTGATTATGAACATGATTTTTTTAACCTAATTTTTTAACATGATGAACATGATGAACGTTAATGGTTTGATGATGAACATGATTTTTTTATTAACGGTTTGATGAATGTGTTTTTGACATGATTTTTTTTTTGATTATGAACATGGTTTGATGGTTTGATGGTTTGAAATTTCGAATATTTGACATGATTTTGTTTTCTTTAGTAATCTTGCAAGAAATTAGGGTTTATTGCATGTAATTTCTAATATTTTTTTACGTGTTATTTTCGTCATTTTCTTGTTTTTTAGGGTTTGATTTTCGAATATTTCATGTTTATTT
>JAAKBH010001073.1:0-56044 GCA_019776075.1 Amaranthus palmeri
GACCCGGTTTAAACCGGGTACCCGGAATTCGGATACCGGGTCAAAAACCGGATACCCGATTTTGTGTCTTAAAAATTTTTTTTTCTTATTTTTTTTAAACATTTTCTTACATAATTCAACTACAAAATTTTTAGAAATACTTAACTAATTAACTTAGTTGGTCTAAAATACAACCTATAGGCTAAAAATCCAAAAGAAAGTGAGTTTAGAAATTACAACTTAAGGTAAATAATTCAAATACAACCGTAATCCACAAAAATACACATCAAACTAATATAAAAGTGAAAGCAAGCGATTAAAATTTATATGTCAAAACTTCACGCTCCACTAATCATCTTCAACGCCGTCAAGAGTCTCATCAATTATCACCTCCGGATGCTCCAAAGTCAATGCATTACCTAAACCAAATAATTATGATAATCGATAATAATAAAAAATAACTATTGTAAAGAAAATCGGTAACATATTGTAAAGAAAAATCAATAACAAAATCAGTAACAATGGAATTAAATTTAAAGACAAAAAAAAAATACATAAAAACGAAAATGTAAAAACAGTAACTATTCTGAATCCATTCACGACATGAAAAACAGTAAATACAAAAAAATGGCAAAACAGTAACTATTCTAAATCTAACACTCTAGAAAAATGGCACAATTAAATTTAAAGACAAAAAAATAAAAAATAAAAAAAACACAAAATCAGTAGTCCAAAGTAACAAAGAAGTCCAGAAAAACTTCAAGACATTCACGGCAATACGGCATGACAGCACCAACAAAGTAGAACAAAATCAGTTCTAAATTTCTAATACTCAACAAACCAAAAACGAAAAACGAAAATTACAAAGACATACCGAAAATCCAGGTGGTGGTGGGTAAGAATCCATGTAGATCTTCAATTTAAAATTATAAATAATCTCTAAAAATAAATTTAACAAACAAAAATCAGAACTTGAATTAAAAAAACAACAAAAATATTAAAAATTAGAACAAACATACCGAAAATTACAAAGATGATGGCTGATGAAGAAGAAACGACAGTGTTATTGCGAGGAAGAAGAAACAACAGTCACTTGTGAGGAAGAAGAAACGGCTGGCTCAGTGAAGGGATGAGATGAGAGAGAGGGAGGGAGAATTAGGGTTAACTTTGGCCGTTGGGTTTAAATACTTAGGTTTAAAATTTGAAATTTAAAAGAAAGTAAGAAATAACACTACAGCAGTCGGCCCTACTTGCAGTAAAAAAAAATTTTTTTTTTAAATAAAAATTCGGATACCGGTTACTCGGCTTTTAAAAAATGCGTATCCGGTTCCGACCCGAATATCCGGTTTATAAACCGGGTACCCGGTCCGAAATATCCGCATTTCAAAATTCGGGTCAAATATCCGATTTTTAAAACGGATACCGAATAAACCGGGTCGAGTTTTAAAATTCGGATATTTTTAAACACCCCTACTTGTTACTATTCAAAAAAAAAAAACAAAAAAACAAATTTTCAATAGTCGCGATACTACCACCAGCAGACCTGCATCGTCAACCTCTCGCCAGACACAATTTATTTTCTCTCTCTTAGGGTTTTCCTTCGCGAATACATTCATTAAATTAACCTTCGATTTACCCCCAATTGCTCTCAATGGATCGCCGATCAAACTACTCATACCCTCGCCGATCGAAACCACAAAAGGTCTACGTTGAAGACGATGACGACGATGAAAATGACGTTGTTTTAGCTGGAGTACCTGATTCTGACACCGACGAAGAAGAAAATAACGATGACGATGATGAAGATTTCAGCACTCACCAAAGTCGTCGTACACCAACACGACATCGTCGCAAACAAAGAAAACTCTCATCTTACAATCACCAATTTACCCCTAATTCCTCTAACAATTCTGATTGGTCGGAACAAGCAACATCTTTTCTTTTAGAAATTTGGGGTGAAAGATTTCTTCAACTGGGAAGAAGTAGTTTAAGGAGTGATGATTGGAACGACGTAGCTGAGCGCGTATCGCATGTTACTAGGTCGAAACGCAGCGTTTTAGATTGTCGAAACAGATTGAATGTGCTTAAATTGAAGTATAAGAAGGAAAAAGCTAAAGTTAGTGGCATAGGGGGTGGAAATAGTAAATGGGTTTATTTTAAAAAGATGGATTGTTTTTTGACAATGTTACCTAGACAATTACAGCAGCAAGAACAGTTTGGGTTAGCTTGTGGGGTTGATTCAGGCGAATTCGTGTTTATGAATCCAAGGTTCTATTTGGATCATTCGAATGCGTGTGATGAAATGAGGGATAGCCCCGGAAATTCTGAATTCGAGTTGGGGGAGGATGATGAGGGTGAGGATGAGGAGGACGATGAAGAAGAGGTCGATGAAGAAGAGGCAAATGAGTCATATAGGATGTTGTCTGAATCGATTAAGAGGGTGGGAGATATATATGAGAAGATTGAGGATAGTAAGAAGGTTCATATGATGGAATTGGAGAGAATGAGGTTGGAATTTCAGAAAGAATTAGAGGAACAAAAGAAGGAAATGATGGATCGAACGAAGACCGAGATCGCAAAGTTAAAGGAAAAGGATGAAGAGGGTAGTGATTGTTCTGTTGAGAATATGAGTGAATAATGTAGGTAGTTCCCTTTTACTTCTACTAATTTTGTTTTTCTTCTGCTCATTGTTCTTTCTTGTGAATGACAATGTAGTTGCGTTTAATGTTTTGATTAAATGCAAGGATAGAAATGGTAACATGGTGATCATAATGTTGCTATCTATTTGAAGAGTTGTTGACACAATTCATTTTGTTTTTTTAACTTCCACATGTGTTCCTTTAATTTAAGAGAATTTTGGTGTTTGGAATGCAAGTATTTGAAGCAAAATTGATGGAAATTGTTTTAGTGCTACTTTGGAAGACCCCTCTTATCTCTTATGAATGTGATGTATGTTTTCGCCATCTCCATTTCACTTACAAGGGGATATCATATTCATTCTGCCTCTTTCTTTAAGCTTTGCATTGGTTGTATTAGAATGATTTGGCTTTTAACTGTATTGCTTGGTGCTTGTGACATGTACATAACTTCATTAAGCTTGCTTGTTACAATTAATTGTCGTGCTCGATATGAAGATGATCATACTAATTTATGTTGCAACATCAGAGATTTTCTGTTTCAGTTCTATTATTAGCTAAATCTTGTGTTGATATGAATGGATCTTTGGTAAGAGTAGTTAAATGCTGCAATATGTTATTAATAATACCATGTTGAGCTTCTTGCAACCATCAATCTAAGTGTAAGATTCATTCATCTGAAGGTTTAAGTTGACTAAGATGGCTGTTTTTTAGAGTTCTTCAACAGGCTAGCTCTTTAGACACATTTCTTGCACTGTTGCCTGCTGCCCAATCATTCTCAATGATGTATGTAGAAATGTCAAATTTTGATCTGACCTTAAATTAATCCTGAACATAAACCGAAATTAGTGGGTCATGGAAATTTCTACTCATAATCTGAAAACAACCCGATTTGAAACCCAAAATGGGTCAAACCCAACCAATTTAACCTATTTTCAGTTCCATGTCACTATTTTTAGTCCCCTTTGTCTTTTTTATTCGTAATCCACTACATATTTTGTCAATTTTTTTAAAATTTGATTAAAACATTTCTCTATAGTTGTCCTAAAATGGTATATTGGTTCTTTTAAATATAACAATATTTTCTACAAAAAAAATAATGATAAGATAAAACTATAGCTGTCTCGACGTGTAGGGTGAACCCGAAGGTGACACGACCCAATTTGACCCAAAACTCAACTCGACCTGACATGTATAAAATGTATGCAATCTATCTCTATGTATAATCCTTCATTCCTAATTTTCAGTCTGTTTTGCATATGGTTATTGGCGGGTTTGTGCGCTGAAAGTATTGGCTGATTTGTTGGTTGTTAAGTTAGTTTTTTTTAGTGCGTTGAAGAAGTAGATATATTTTGTTTGGTTGCTTGAGACCAATATACTAGATCAATGAGACATTTTTTGTTTCTTTGCTTTGTCAAGAATAATTGGAAGAAAGCGAAGCATAGTTTGATTAAAACTGAAACTATTAAAAAATTGCTTAGAAGGGACAAGGGACACCAGGAAAGCGCTTCCCCTAGATTGCTGCAGCTATCCATTAATTTTCAATGTAAGCAATCAGTCAACAATCGTCATTTTCTTTTGTAACCAGACTTTTATCATCTTTTGTTGCTGCGATCATCGTCTTGAATGATTTCTGGGACCGAATCTTGTATATTTTTATGGAGCATGGACACCCAAATTAGTGTTGATGCAAATGTCTATCCTCCTCAACAAACCTCGATGCTCCTGATTTCTCTGCACTATCTCGACTTGCTGCTGCTCGGTTTGTCACCTGTTCTCATTGTACTAGATTTCATTTTGTGTTCCATTGAAGAGCTGCTTGTCATCCTCATGCTGCTGGTACAGCTTTCAGGATCACAGTACTCTGCTCCCACCGTATCAGCAAATCCATAATGTGTGTTTTTTCACTAGACATCCTCTTAGGTCTATGAAACCATAAGCACAGTCGATGCAATATGCACAATTTTTGCCTCCTGTCCCCAAGACCCTCAAAACTTTCTGCTTTTTCACCTGGTATACAAATTTTTTTAGTTACATAATGACTTTGACCTTTCAATTTTTTCACGTGGAATACAAAATGAAAGTTTTTTTTTTGTTAATTTTATGCTTTTTTTATGTAATGACATTTTTTTTTCAAAAAATAAACGTTATCAGCCTAATTGACCACATATTTCGAAATTCAGTTGAAATAAATATTTAATTTAGCCAAAAACTTAACACTTAATCTACCACATTAAAAAGTTGAAAGTTCAAGATCACTATGTAAATTTTAAAAAACATTTGTGAAAAAGACAAAAACTCAAAGTAACCACATGGAATTTTGTCGCTACCCGCCCATTTTTAAAGCGGGCGGGACCCGCTGGTAGGCGGGTATTTTTATATAAAAATTTAAAACATAAATCATATTATAAAGTTAAGTTTTTATAAGAACAAAAAATATATAATACATTATCTAAAATACTCTAAATATATATAATGTCTCTAAATAGTCAAATTACATGAATATTGAATATAGACGGTGGAGTCGGCTACTTGTTCGAACTTTGATAGTCGATTGCTTGAGTGCTTTGAGGGTTAAAAATATTAAAGTCTAAAAGAAGTAAATCTTAAGGCTAGTAGAAAAGTAATAAACTAAAGTTTGGTATGGGCCATGTAATAGTATAGTTTAATATTTAATAAAATTAATAATTTAATAAATAATATATTAAACTAAGCGGGCGGGCGGGTATACCCGCGGGTAATTTTTTGGTGTCGCTACCCGCCCATTTATCTTGGCGGGCGGGTATTACCCGTCCAAACTGTAAATTTTTTTGAAAAACGTTGTCCATGCCCGCCCGTTTTTCGAGCCGGATTGGGCGGGCCTAGCGGGTAGCCCGCCCATGAACAGCTCTATTTCATAATTAAGTTTGTTAGTATTTAAAATAATGTAATATACACATTCAAAATATATTATATTTTTTAAGTTTTTAATTTATTGTTCTCTTTAACTTCTTATATGTATTACATGTATTTATATTCTTAATACAAAATCTCAAAAGAGACGGTCTATAGGATAAACCACAAAATTGGGCCAGCCTATTTCCCTTAACTGATTTTTTTTATTATAATATCAATTATATTATGTTATAATCTTAAATGTAAGGTATTATAACCTCGAATATACTGTTCTATAACCCCAAATATAAGTTATTATAATCCCAAATAATTTATTATAACCCCAAATATACTATGTTATATTTTGGGCTGGGCTTTATGGATTCCGTCTATAGAATAGACCGTCTCCCATGAGACTTACTGTATTCTTAATTTTGGATAACAGTAATACTCTCTTTGATTCTACTAATTCTTGTGAGAGACCATCTCTAATCGGGCCAGCTTATAATATAATTTTTAAAATATTGTAAGTAAGCATTTAGAATGATGTAAGTAGACATTTAAGATGTTGAAAGTAGACATTAAGGATAAGATGAATAAACATTAAGGATTATGTAAGTAATCATTAAGAATACGGTGAATAGGCATTAATCTTTAATGGGTTGGGCTTGAGATATATCTCTCAAAGATACGGTCTCTCAGAAGACTAGCTGTTTTGATTTGTATTTGACATAATTTTAAGTACTTAAACTCCGTATTTGATTCTTAATTTTTAGGAAAATTTGCTCAAAATAATTTCAACTATCACCCGTTGGCCAAAATTAATCCCAACTATCAATTATTTTTTAATAAACCCAACTATTCTCATAATTTGTTGAAAACATAACCACATCCCTTTTAACTGGTTGCAACAAGTAACTTTTCTACTTTTTTCTTTCTTTTTTGATTATTAAATGAAGGGAAATGGTTAATTTTAAACAGTTAAGTAAAAAAAAAATAAAAGAAAAAAATGAAAAAGTTACATGTTCTAGCCAGTAACATGGCGTGGGTATGTTTTCAACAAATTATGAGAATAGTTGGGATTATTGAAAAATAATTCATAGTTGGGAATTGAAATTATTTTTGGCCAATGGGTGATAGTTGGGATTATTTTGAGCAAAATTTCCTAATTTTTAAGTTCAATTATACTCAAGTAAGTTTTGTTTGATTTGACTCGGTGTAAATTTTAATAATATCAACTTTTTAGAATTTTGTATCATTAATAATTAAATATATTAAGAATTGAGGACAATGTATTAGCATCATATCAATTTAGAAGGAAAACTTTTATCATGAGAGTGACTTGCAATTTTTGAGTTCTGTGATATATAAGCAATATTTTATTTTAGAAGGAGTATTATTTACTATAGATTATGTATTTCATCAAAAAAAGCGACACGTAAGTGTATATGAGTATAGATTATTAACTAGGTATTAAAAGTTTGAATTTTCCTCACCAAATTAACTTTGTGTTTTTGATTTTCATAGCTCATGTAAAGAAGCGAATGTAGCCGAAATAAATTTTAAATTATGTTTGAGACAAATAACATTGATTGAATTGATCCTATATTACCTTACCAATTTAGGTAGTGTAATAAAAACATTGTTTACATAAGAAACAAATCTTCCAAAATGTATGCTTATGCATTGATGAGTGAAGATCATACTTGGAGAAATTTGTATTGGCTCATTTGAACCATATAGATAATAGATTGAGTGAAGAGTTTGGGTATGGTGATAGGTATATATTTTTGATGGAAAGAAATGGATACTAAGCTTGAAGGAAAGGCTCCACGGCAAAACAAGCATTAGGACTAGGAGTGCTTGAACAAGCCCTAGGGATACTCGATCAAACAATTTTGAGCTCGAGTGAGCACAATGTCAAAATATTGTATTGGTTTTTGACATGCATGCGATCTTGAGGAACTCGAGGAATAATATGTTAGATCTTTTATCCTATAAAGAAGATTTTAAAGGCATGAGAGTAAACATGAAGAATATTACAAGCATCATTATATTGATTGATGAATGTTAGAGATTTATTATGTTGTGAGAAAACTGTATTTGAGTTTGGCAAAACAATACTTAGAGTTTGTTTGTGAATCTTAATGAATAGTTATAAATCATTTAATTATATATCTACCTATAAAAATATATGGCCAAAAGCAAACCTAGGTAAAATATATACCTCAGTTTCTCCAAAGATGTGGTAGTAATTGATTGAAGGTTGGAAAGAAATATATTATAGCCACCAATTGCAATATTCCTTCTTTAATCGCTGGAAAAATTTAACTCTGAAAGAATTGGTGGGGAAAAAATGGTGCGTGGATGGTTGAAGGTTGAAGAAGAAGAGAATTATATATGGATTTGAAAGGAAGATTGATGTAAGATTTGTGAAGATTGAAGGTGATGGGTTTAAGGCTTGAAGGTTTGAAGGAGATAGAAAGGAGTATGAAGCGTTTGGGGGAAAGAATATTATGTATTTAAAGAGAAAAAACTGTCTTGCCTTTGAATATTGCGTTCTTCGTGATACAGTGTACACAAAAAATGTTAATTTTCTTACTTTCATGATATTTACCCACTCTTAAAATCTATTAGTCAAGCTACCCATATGATTTCATTCTTAACCTAAGACCCTTAGTTTTCCTTAAGCTCTTATCCTTATATTTAAGTGTCCTTGCTCATTTAACACTACACGAAAGCCATGCAGGGTGTCATATCTAGATGACGTCCTAGTATAAGTAGCTTGCCTCTACTTATTTGACACCACACTTGAGCAATGATGCGTTGCTTCTGGATGATGACCTAGCAACCTTTGCATAGTATTCACTACACCCAGGACTAAGATATGCAACACATCACTGAGGAGGGGATTTCCCCACGAAAATTGATTTTTCTTCTGCGATATGAATATGTTTTATTGAATGGTACCGGTCATCCTCCTCACTCTTCTTTATTCGGCTCGAGACTGGACCTGGTTATATTATATAGTAACACTTTTTTGTTGATCATCTTGACGATCGAGTTATACAATCAACTATAATATTCGGATCTAGCATTGGATATAATGTTTTCATTACAAAGGTTACACTCACACCTTTGAATAACTCTAAAATTTATGTTGCTCTTCAAAGAAGTCAATTCAATTGTCTTCACGTTCTGCAATGACGATTAATAAGAGTTAAAGATAGTTATTATCTTACAATGGTTTATTTTACCTAAGTCTATTTTTGGACATGAACAATTTTATGTCACAATTTCTAATGACTGACAGGGAAGGTTTGAAAAGTTTAACATGTGACAAAGATAGTGAAATATGTCCACCCATTGAAAATGTGAAAATTTGAAATAGATAAGAGCCTAAATAAAATAAAAGCATGCAATAAGATCCAAATCAAACTTATTCCAAATATAAGCGTCTGATACCCTAGAGCACAGGTTCGGGTCTGTTCGCACTTACTAAGTGCGAACAATAATAAACTGCTAAAAAAATCAATTGTCTGTTCGCACTTAGTAACTGCGAACAGATCAAACGGGGTTAAAATATTGATTTTAAGACAAGAGCTGTTCCCACTTACTAAGTGGGAACAGACTGAAAAGCACAGACAGTTTGTTCGCTGTTACTAACAGCGAACAGACTGTTTGTGTTTTGTGCGAACAGCCCGAACCTAAGGTTTTCAGCTTACACGCTTAGTTTTGGAATAAGTTTGATTTTGATCTTATTGTATGCTTTTCTTTGATAAATAATCTTATTTATTTCAAATACGGAAAAAAGATGTGTTTTCAAAACCAGCAACTGTTATTTGACATCATAACTTTACATTGAAAATATTTAGGAAAATTTACCAAAAATAATCCAACCTATTCGCGATTTTCCTACAATAATTCCACCTATTGATTAACCATGAATGATCCCAACTTTGAGGGCTATTTTCCTAGAGTAAACCCGATGACCATATGACTTGTTATAGCAAGTTTATTTTTTACAAAAAAAAGATAAATTAAAATAAAATGTTAAAAAAATGATCAAAAACAATTTATGATTTTTATTTATTATTTTGAATTTTTTATGTAAAATTTCAAAATTTTTCTTTAATTTAAATTAATTTTTGGTTTACTTTTTTGGTGAATTACCAACTATAGTAGGTCATCAGATTACCTAACTTTTTTCTAGGCAAATACCCCTTAAAGTTGGAATTATTCTTGGTTAATCAATAGGTGGAATTATTGTAGGAAAATCACAAATAGATTGGATTATTCTATGTAAATATTCCTATTTATTTATCTTCAATACTAATACTTTTTTATTAAGTAATGTGTAATAATAGAACTATCTATTATGAAATTTTTTATAGTAATATCTCAATTGTCACATTCTAGTTGAAAATTTTGAACTTGATGACGATAAGATATAGAATGATTGCACCATTATTCACAAATCAAATCTTTATATATATCAACATTAAGAAATTCATGCATTGCACGAATTTCTATACTGATACCGTTATAAAACTAAAAGATGGAGTTTGAACCTCAATTTTTTGAAAGGCTCCTATTAAAGAGTAACGCTGCAGCCAACATACTATGAAAGAAATTAAGAGCATAATAGACGGAAAAAAAAAGAATCAGTTAATAGTTACAATGGCTTCTACTCTATCAACTACGAATCAGCATGTATGCTCTTCAAGTCGGAATCATTGTGCATAAGGGGGTCTGTAAGATGTACTGGTTGCACCATAATCATATGCTCCGTACACATTTTGTACACCATAGGAACTTTCAGGAGCAGCTTGAGCAGAAGCGGGAACATTTACTCCAGGCACTACATACGTACCACCATGTTGAGCTACAGCACTAGGATTAGCAGCACTGCCATCAGGTAATACATAAGGATTGTTAAGCTGAGGCACAGCGTTTGGGTCAGCAGCGACCCCCCCATAATAATTGACGACCTGTGGCGCTGTGCTGACTGTATCAATTGGATCATGCATTCCATAAGCACTGATGAGTTCACTAGGAGTACTACCGCTAGGCAGTACATACTGTTGTTGAGTGATTTGATTAGCCGGTGCAACATGAGGAGCACCAAACCTTGGCGCATAGGTGACTGCAGGGGCCCCTGGGTTATACGCAGTCGGATTCGAGTAACTGTATGGCCCCATATACCTCGATACTGGACTAAGGGGCTGCGAAATCTCTCTCCTGCCGTGAGAAGGGTATTTCGACCTTTTGCTGGGACGTGGAGGCGCACCATTGCTTCGATCGGCTCCGCTACTGTGCGCTCGCTTGTTGAAGGGCTTAGAGTTAGCCGCAGAAGCCTTCTTATCAGCCTTTTCTTTCTCCAGCACAGAAAGTCGCTTCTTCAAGTTATCAATAGGAAATACAGACTCCAGGTTATAGTCTACCACACACCTGACAATAGCCCTGATGTAATCTGTCTCGTATCTTTTGGCCTCTTCCTGTGATATCAAGCATACAGTTGTCAAAAACAAGATTGCCAATACAATAATTAGATGTTCTTAGTTGAAAAAAATAATTCCTTAGATTATTAGCTTTCTTTTTCTTTTTCCTGAATACTACCCCATTTTCCTTCCCATCACATACCTTCCTCCTTTACTCTCCTTCACCTTTCTTTGTTTTTTTCTCATTATTCTACTCCGGAGCCACATAAAGGAAAAATTGAATACAGATTCAATAAATCAAAATTTTGGTACAAATTCAGTTCAGAGCAATGTCTACTTTTTAAACACCAGAAATGACAAATTAAAGAGCTTTGAAGTCAACTTACAGTTGCCTCAGCACTATGGTTGCCTTTCATCAGTAGTTCTGTGGTATTCTTTTTACAGTTGCGCAGAAAAGACTTGAGCAGAATGGCCGGCTGGAACCTTTCAGTCAAGCTGGACTCAACAGCAAAGTAAACCGCTTCAACTTCCTTCCCATTTTTTATCAATTTATCAATGAAATCTGCAGAAAAAAAAATCCCTTGAGCAGTTTGTATAAGAAGAATATCAAGTGTTCTCCAAGAATGACTACTAAGATTTAACGAGTCTGGTCAGTTTGGTAGTTCCTTGCGGATCTTGCCTCCCATTTTCTTTAAGGCCAAATCTACCAAGAGTATCCTCCTCTTATTGAACTTCCATTTTTTGCTACATTGAAATATGTCAATTGTCAACTAATTACAAACTACCTACAAAAGAAAAATGGTACAAAAGGGACAAAATACGGAGCACCAAGTAGAAATGTTTCTTAATTCTTTCTAATCTACGTATCCCTATCATGCTTCCTCCCTTCTAATTGTTAACCCCTTATTTCGATTTTACTAAGCTATCATCACTAGAGATGTCAGGGGAAGGTGAAGAGATATTTTCAAGTTCTCCACAAATCAGGGATGTAAGAGGAATTTTGCAAGCGGATGCTTTGATTTTAAACCGCAAATCAGGGACAAAAAAGATTTTCCTTTTTCATCACCAAAGAATCTTTTCAACATATAATATCAAACCAAGGTGAAACAGAGGTCATGGAATTAAAGATAATGGAAGTGGATTTAAGAAGTACAAGTAGTTGATTAAGGTTAACCCACGTTATATAATTTAACATGTCTACACACCCTTGTTTAATTGAAATGGAGGCCACCCCCAAACAACCCCTAATTCCTAATACTATACCATCACAACTAGAAAACTCCCTTAAACTAAACCAAACTTGTACTACCCCCACACCATCCTTACAACCACAGCACCAAGAAACCAAATTAGCACCAGAATCAAAGGGATCCACCACTTGCACCTCGTGGAGTCTCACTGATTTTAGAGCCACAAAAACTCAACATGCCCTTTTTACACGAGTTAGGAGGATTCACGGAAAAATGTGGACCTCAGTCTCACCAATTTCTTAATGGGTTGATAGCTGAGCTTAGGGCGGAGTAGAGGGTATAGGGCCCAAGGGATCTGGACCATTCTCTTAAACTCGCTTGAAGGATAAAAGAGCAAAGGACCACCTAGTAAGGTAAGACTTATAATTGAAGTTCATCTACCTACACTCTCAAATCGTAGACAACCTGCCCAATACCCATGGCAAACAATAATATATAATATATATACCCATACGCTCTAAATTATTCTCACACCGTGAAATTCTCTTCTTATCTCTTGTGACTCAAGAGTACAGAAAACATTCCTTCTCTCCACCAAACCCTCTTATCCCACCACTAGACTTTTCTATTTCCCCTTTTTCCCAATACTCCGATGACTTCAAATTGTTTCTTTATGAGAGGTGATGAAAAGTGAGAGTTTGATCATATATTCCATCACTCCAATGTCATTAAGTTTCTTCCACCTATAGTGTAGTTTAGGAGGTCGGATATACGCTACCCTACCCTTGTTAATGATAATTAACAAACACGTTTCCAATTGTCCCTTGGTAGCAAACTTCAATATGAGTTAATGAGTTATTTTACTTTAGTCCATTTTAATCCAAATAATGGACATAATTGTTCCAAAAGAAGTCCAGTTATATTTGTCCATACATAGGGAAGAAAATGGTGTGGATGATTAGGACTTGCGCACATGGATGTCTCTAACAAGGTGAAAAAGGTAAGTGCGAAATATCATTGAATTTTACGGTAAGCCTCACAAACCCAAAAGTCGGGGAACTGAGACGGGAGCACGTGAGGTAATGAGCATTCTTGACTTTAAAGCCACCCATATTTTATTATCACTAGAGACTCTAGAAAAGCTTAAACTACCAAATAAGTTCAATGGTAACTACAAAGAACTTCAGGGGTACCCTTAGTAAATGGGGTTGGGATATGTGACAGTGTAAGGGTAGTACTACTGGACATCAATAAAAGTTTGAGAACTTCCTACCTCTGCATTGAGTAATTTCAACGTTATTTAAGGATCACAATGTTTGGAAAAATTAGGAAATGCAACCATTAATTGAATATTGATGTCCATAGGTTTTTTGACAATGAAGCGGAGATGATCTTTCGTTAGGGTGGACCCAAAATCTCCATAAAAGCCATTAATTAGTTTGGTATGAAAAAGGAGGCAAAACATTGATGGACCTAACCAAATGAAGATGACATTGAACCTAATGGAAGGGCGCATAAGCGCAAGGCTTAGTTATACGAGAAAAAAAAAAGAAAAAGAAAAAGGAAAAAAAACACTTGGGTCCATGCCCTAAGCTTTCTAGGCTTTTAGAAAATGAGAAATTGAAAGAGCAAAGGGCTTGTGATATTGAGAAAAATGGCAAGTCAAAAAGAAGTGGTTTGCCTTAGAACAAAAGGAACTTACCTTAATCTAGTTTGCTATGATGACTTTATAACGGAAGAGGTATGTGAGAAGAAACTTACCTTACTACGAGTCAAATATCATATATACTTTTAAATTTAAATTTCGAATAAAATCCACAATTAGTTTCTAAAAAATAGGTTTAGTTTCAACTATAAACAAAATCCCTAATTGAATAAAAATCATAATTCGTAAATTGGTCTACAATGGGGGGCCAGTGGGTTGTCAACTTAACTGATTGCCCAAAAAGACCACATAACTCATAAGTCTGTCGTTTTCCAATTTTCTACTTTCTTAAGCCTTATTTTTTCTAATTTCTAATTTCTCATTCTCTTTCTATTCTTTCCTACTCTTTTTTTCTCTATCTCTCTTTTGCTTTTCATTTTCTAAAATAAGAATATTAAATGTTTCCATGTTGTGAGTTGTGATCCACTTTATTTTTCTTAATTAAATAGAAATGGTGAGATAGTGAGCATATGAGCAACAATGCAACATCATCACTTATATATATTTGAAATCATCTTTTAGATTTGTCATCTTAATATTTTTCTTAACATATCTTTTTTATTGTGTTTTCTGTACTTGAGGTTCACATTATCTATGTCTAATTATTTGTATTACAAGTATCAACCAATTATTTTTGAGGGAGTAAAAAATGAAACAAAAAAAGTTCACATTTCAATATTTTACATAATCGGGAATGATTAAATAACTTTAATTTTGTAGAAGAAAAATTAACTTTGATTCGATAACTAAATTATTTTGAAACATTTACAATAAATCCTTAAAAATATAGTTAACATAGTAAATAAAAATTTGCACCTCATCTACATATACAAAAAGTTAGCGCCTCTTAAAATTGTGATTCAGGTCGTAAAATCACACGATTATACGATCCGGATCATGCTCTGCAAGTTGGACCGTTTATAGAATTGAATTAGCATAAAATCGCCCACAAAATCCTTAGAATAATTCACAATCGTTTGGATCGCGATTCCTTTACGATTTTAACGATCCTGCAAGATATATGAAAAAACCTTAAAATTTGACCTTTTTTTCGGCCCAACCCATTAATTTTACCCGATATAGGGGTTTTTTTTTCCGGAATCCATGGGGTTCTAAACCCTAATTTGATTGAATGCTCCTTTTTTCCCATTATACAATCTTCCTCTTCATTTTTTCCGTCTTCCTCTTTGTTTATTTCACACCATCCACAATCCCTGATTGAATTCAAGGCCTCGAGTCATTCAACCGCCATCAACAAAAGCTCTCTCAAGTTGCATCCTCCATTAGCTTGACAACCCTCAACAAAATCTCTCTAAGTCTCAACCTTTATTTACTTTTAAGCTTCATAAATAGATTTATTAGATATACCGTCTCTAGTTCAAAATATGAAATACTTGAATCACTTGATTATATGATGCCTTACAAAGAAGACTTCCACCATTTTCAAGTCCCTTGATTTATACGCTTATGGGTTTTTTAAGCCATTATTCTATATTATTTTTAATTGTTTTATTGTTTAATCATGAAATGATGTTAGTTATTATGAAAATTTAACTTTTAGTTGCTAGTCATTTTGTTAACAGTCACCGACATAAAACTTGACTGAATTTTGCAATTTTGAAGTTCTTGAATTGAAGTTAATTATTTTGTAATTTCCAAATCTTAAATAACTATGTCTTCTTCTAGTTCTAACTTTAGTAAAAATAAAAGAAGAAATGCATTAGGTTATTGAATAGATTCAGGATGGGAACATAGCGCTGAGGTTGATAAAGTTATTAAGTAAAGTGTAATTATTTTGTGCGTTCTGGTGGAATATTTAGGCACAAGCACCATCTTGCTTGTACTAGAAATAATGTTGAACCTTGTTTGCAAGTCTCTGATGATGTCAAACATAAAATTTAGAGTATTATTGGAAGCAAACGTAGAACAGTCTAGTAGGAAAAAGAAAAAATTAAATGATATTGGTGAGGAAGAAGAGGCTTATCATTATCCAGAAAGGGGTAATTAAAAGGGGAGAGTAAGTATGGATGATTTTGTAAGTATATGTAAGCATGGTGTTCAAACAACGCTTAACCAAATTGAAAAAAGAAGACAGAGAAGAAGTTTGTCAACAAATTGCTCGGGTTTTTTTTGCACTAGTGCTATTCCATTTAATGCGATCAATAATCCTGAATTCCCAATTATGATTGAAAAAATTGCAAAGTTTGGAATTGGACTTAAACGTCTTAGTTATCATGAAATGAGGTTCACATTATTAGCCAAAGAAGTGAACAATGTCATGAACATGCTTGAGGAGTTTAAAGAGTAGTGGAAAGGACTAGTTGTACAATCATGACAGATGGTTGGAGCAATAAAAAAAGGCGTTTAATTTGCAATTTTCTTGTGAATACCCTTAAGGGAACTATTTTCATATCCTTTGTTGATACATCAGACATTTCAAAGACAATTGATAGTATTTGATGTGTTAGATTCAGTTGTAGAAAAGGTTGGTCTAAATAATGTAGTACAAGTTGTAACAGATTATGCTGCTAACTACAAAGCAGTCGGAGAAAATTAATGGACAAAAAGTCAACTTTGTTTTGGATACCATGCGTGCTCATTGTATTAATTTAATGCTAGAGGATTTGGATAAAAAAAAATTAAGGTTCATAGGTTCACTATTACAAAAGCAAGAAAAATAACTTACATTTACTCTAGAACCTTATCTCTTACATGGATGAGAGAGCTTACATTGGGCAAGGAACTCATCAAACCAGCAATCACAAGGTTTGCTACATCATATATGACATTGAGATGTTTGCATGAACATAAAGGATCTTTATTGGCTTCATTTGCATCTAATAAGTGAAAATCCAGTAAGTTTTCTTCATCTGCCAAAGGAAGAGGGTTCAAAGACTTGTTATAGATACTAGAAGATTTTGGCAGTGTTGTGACATGCCTAAAGGCAACCTTGCCTCTTATTACAGTCCTCTGTATGGTTGATTCAAATGAGAACCCAACAATGGGGTTTATGTGGCCAATTTCAATGATGTTGAGAAAGAGTAAGTCCACATTTTTCATTTCATTGTTATACCTTTTGGTTTTTATTGCTTACAAAATTGTTTTATTGTTGTAGCAATAAGCCTATATTGGATATTGTTGATGAGTGTTGGATTGATTAACTCCTTACATGTATCGCAATGTCAATATAGTCAAATTTGCGGAAATTAAAATAGAATTATATAATTGTTTACAAAGAATGGCCTATAATGTAGAAGGGATGAACATTGATCTTCAAAAGAATGCATTCAAGAATGCAAGAATATGTTTTGGAATACCTACGGGCCTACGGCTATCTTGACTAGAAATCAAAAGACACCTGGTATTTTTGTTGATTTTCAATTTTTCCATATCTTTATCAAATATTTAACGGCGGTGACTTATTCTTATGTGAATTGTATTGTTGATAGCCGATTGGTGGTATTCATATGGCGATAAACATCCCGAGTTAAAGCGGTTTGCCATAAGAATTCTAAGTTTGACTTGCAGTTTTTCTGGTGTTGAGTGAAACTAGAGTGCCTTTGAAATGGTATATTGATTATTCATAATTTTCATATAGATCTATATGTAATGGTGAATTTTTTTACTTAATCTTTTTCTAACAATCTCAACAAGTTCATACTAAGAAAAGAAATAGATTGCACCAACAAAGGATGAATGATTTAGTTTTCATCATGTACAATCTGAAATTGAAGCTCAGACATCGAAAACAAAAATGTGCAACAATGATACAAGTATACAATCACCCATTGTTTCAGACGATTTATCATTGGGATAGATGAAATTGAAGATCTTGTTCTCCCATGTGATGGATAGTGGTTAAATGTGCTAGATAGAGCTGCATGAAGGTTTACTAGATCGGTAGCACAAACAAGAGATGAAATCAATGATGGAAAATTCAATGACAATGAAGGTATGACAAATTCCTTAATTTTTTTATTGCTAATACTAAACTTTAAAATCTTACCTTCTTCATATATATATTTTAATTATTTCACAATGATGAGGATGCTAAAGTGCAATGGCTAAGTGATGATGAAGTAGCTACAACATTTGATGAAGGTGATTTAGATGATGGTGATGATTTCAATGTCGGGGCAACTATCGCAGGAACTGATATAGGAAGTGATGGAAGCTTTGGACATACTAAATGAGTTATATATATCTAGTATTTATTATTAAAATGTACTTTTTAATTGCATTAAAATTTGTACTATGAATTCCAAGTCATCTTTATTATGCATTTTGTAGTCCCTAAGTTCAAAACATTATTTTTGGTTTAATTTAAATTTCAATAATGGTTAAGTAACACTGAAAATGACATGTACAATCTCCAAGTAATATGTACTTGGTATATTTAAGTGATGTATACATTAAAAATAATCTAACAATAGTCACAGATTGTACAATACGATTTTTTAGGAACGGTCGATCCTACAATCCGATTTTGTGAGTTGCTTCCGATTCACAGTAAAATCACGATCCTAACAACCTTGCCTAGGCGGCGGAAACCTTTTGCACCTCATCCTTTTTAAAGCAAAGATAGTTTTGACTAAGGACCATCTATCTTTAAGTAATGTTTGGAAAGAAATGTTTCATCTACAAGAACTTTCACTCAACCAGATAATTAACAAGTGGCTAGAGATATATTTTGTAAGTTTTGTGAATAGAGCTCCCAAGACTTGGGCAAAGTAGCTACATTGGGCATAATTTTCATACAGCACAATCTCCCATTCGTCCTCTAAGATGACCCCTTTAAAAGCTTCTATAGGGGGATACATTCCCGCTCATATTGGATTCTTAATAGGAACGGTCACAAGAGATTAATGCCACGTTTAATGAGATGAAAATGAACTTATTCAGGAAACAAAGAGGCAAAGGAAAAATGTAGGAAGGAATCAGTTGAAGGAGAAAAGAGATACTTTTTGAAGCAATCAGCCAAAAGTCCTTAACTACAACTACAAGACCATATTGTCAACAAGCTATTATTGGTCTTATTATGTACGTTATGGGCCTCATGAGGTACTAAGAAAAGTGGAGAAGAGAGTCTACCAACTTAAATTCCCAAAAGGCGGCCCGAACTTCAATTCTTTGCAGCTCAAGAAAGTTAAAGAGAGGTTGAACTGTGAATCGAGTAGGGACAATAAACTCGGTTATGAATTGGAGCCTGAAGAGGCCCTTGGCACTCACTTCATGAAAGCAAGCATGAATGAAAAGATATATTGATCCAGTGGAAAGGGTTGCCCCATCATGAACCTAGTAAGCAACACGCCATAAGCATTCAACAACCTAATAAAAGTAACTCCACCTTTATCAGATTTTTTCAATGTCCCATTGCCCCACCTTTCAGTGAATCAAGAATATTTCAACCTTAAAGGTATCTTCCCCTACTTTTTTTAATAAAAAAAAATGAGTTTTGACCTCATTTACCATGTACTATCTCGGTCGAATAATGCCAAAAAGTCTCCAACACCAAACTCCTTCATTTTCGTCAATTTGGCTATCAAGCCTCTCAATTTTCACTCCTTAACATCCTTTCAAACTTCAAATTTTGAATCTAAGCCTAAAACAAATCAAATGTGTAGCTAATACTAAATTTTCAACGATACAGATAGACACTACCACAATCCATCCCAAGACATCCTCTTTTATATTAGTTATATACTATGTTTTAAAAAGCGCGCCTAGGCGCAGGGCGCCAGCCAAAACACCTCGATGAGTCTAGGCGCAGCGAATACACAAAAGCGGTCCAAAAAGCGAGCCTCACACACGTCTCACGCTCCTTGAGCCTCGCGCGCCTCATGCGCCTTTTGAAGTCGGGTAATAGATATCTTTTTTTTTTCTCTGATCTCAAAATAAGCAAACCTTATAAAGTTTAAAAAGGAACTATCCTAGCTAAAACTTATTGAGCTCAATTAAGCAATTCTTGACATCAGATTACTTCGATAAGAGAAATTACTTACAGTTATGCAATCTCGCTATATATTTGTTGAAAAACACTGGGCATCAAGAATCCTTTCCATATCATGATGCTTATTGATCGACAACTTGACAACGTGAGCGGGGGAGATTAGCGCTTACTTTATAAACTCTAGATTTTCTTTAGTAGGGGGAGACAAAATATGGGTTCAAGAAGTTTTAAATTAAGTCAAATTAAGACGGAGTATATAATGTGTATCTTTAGCATGAAAGAGAAAACGAGACACCCCAAAGCTAGAAGAAATTTGGGGTAAAGAGCTTTATTTTGTGTGCATCTTGACCTCATGCTCAGCTGAAACGCCTCGACTAGGTGAGGAATGCCCACTACAAGAGGCATGCGCCTTCAATGCCTCAATGCGCTTTACGCCTTTTGTTTTGGGTGTGTCTCGTTGTTGGGTTGGGTAATTAATTAATGTTTTTTACAAAAAGAACTAAAAATTGAAACCCAATTTTATTTGAATGTGAAGTTAGAGAAACTGTTGCTTCTATTTTTTAAGAAAAAAAAAAGCAAGTGAAAAAGAAGGAAAAAACTTTGGGTATCTTCAAATTCTCATTATAGTCTCTCCTATTCACTCTTTCTTAGGTGGTCAAATGGGATCACATGTGAAAAAAAAAAAAAAAAGAATGTTGTGTTTTTAGTGTTTTTAAATTTTAATAGCGGTTGAGTGAGGTTAATAAATGTAAAAGTGTAAAAACTTTAAGTTTAGTAAAGTGGGGTTAGTAAGTGTAGTGTTTTTAGTGTTTTTAAATTTTAATAGGGGTAAAGTGTGATTAGTAAGTGTAAAGGTGTAAAATCATCAAGTTTTGTAAGTGATCCATTTATGGAGAATAGCCAAGCCACCCCAGGCCAAGACCACCCAGTCACTCAAAGCCACACACAACAAGTCACTGAAGGCCAAGCACACCAAGAACCTGAACCAATAGAAGATCAGGAAGAGACAGAACAAGAGTCAGATGAATCTGTCTGCCAGCTGACTTTGAGAAGCATGTGGGAATCAGACCTGAATTGCAAGAACCTAGCAAACTCCAGGGACGTCATCTCCATACATGGGCCAAGCCATCAAGGCCATAGAGTAACCCTAATGGTCCACACAGAACTCTCAGCAACAGCCTCAAGGTCGGGTACTTAACAGAATCAGTGGCAGAAGCATATTTCAGAAATAGCCTTTTGAGTTTATGTTTTAAGACTTTATGATTAAGCCATGTGTGGCACGTGTTCTTTTAAAAGGAAACTTAGGTGAATGTCAAATCCTTTTGGAGCCGTTGTAATCTTGAAAGGGAGCCTATATAAAGGAACTCTCTCATACATTGTAAGGCCAATTTCAGATTTTAATAAACACAAACACACATTTTGAGTAATTGTCTTCAATTGTTCAAAACCCCTGAGTATAATCTTTGAGAGTGAAACAAAGATCATATTCAATATTTTCCACAAGGAAGAAGAGAGTGAATCTTCTTCTAAGTGCGAGGAATAGGCCAAGGGCTGTTTTCAAGCCACTTTGTCTATATCCAAGGCATAGAGCCATCCTTTCACAGGGTTGTTCAAGCCATCTTCTGTGCAAGTTGTACAGAAGACTTGTGAACCAAGAACCTGTCCAAGAACCCTCTTGAAAGTGTTCTTGAGACCTTCAAGGATAGTTGAACCATCTAGGAAGTGTGCACATCAGTAAGGTTAAATTTGAACACACTAGATTGAAATTTTTTTAAATATCAATATCACTTGTTTTTTTTCTGGTTCTGCATTGGAATAATGGAATGTTGTATTGTTAATTCCGATCTAAAAGAAACCTACTGAAGAACAGTGAAGTTATTCCATACTCTGATCAAGATCACAATAGTTCAGCAACAGACCAACAGCATACAGTATTCACTATACTATAGAACAAAAAAGGATTCATAAAAATAGAAAATTAACTAACCAGGAAGTTTATCGCCAAAAAGGGGAATAGCAAGCTTAGCCATATCTCTCCTAGTAGAAAACTCAATTCCAGCCTTCACATAAAAGTCGTCTTCAAAAATTTCCTTCAATCCAAACCCAATTACAACCTGAAAAAACATTGCTGTCTCAGCTGACCCCATTTTACCCTCACTTTCCCCTTCTCCATCTCCTTCTCCTTCTCCATCTCCATCCCTCACTTGCTCCCCTTTCTCTTTCCACTCCCTCAATAACTTCTCAGCTTCCGCAACCGTCTTCTTCGCAAATGCAGCTTCCATTCCCTTCTCCCTCTCCATCAACTTCTCTGGTGAAAACAACCCTGAAACCACCATCCCACACGCCCACCTCTTATCCACAACTTGTCTTTTCGCTGTTTCTTTCGCATCCAAGAAATCTTTAACTGCTTCTAAAACCATCTTCGCTGGGTCCACACACTCCTTCATTGCTTCTTCCATTTCGTCCTTCAATGATTTTTTATCTTTTCTCCTTTCAATCAGAAACTTCATTAAACGACTGCAATCCATTCTCCTACACAAGGACTTCAGAATTTCAATCGTTGGCAAGCTCAAATCTAGAGGTTTCCGTAGCTCGGCAATGGCAGATGCCTTTTTTGATTCTATTTCAGATGAAAGAGAAGAGAATAGGTTAGGGATTGAATTCTCACGGTTATTAAGGTTGTCAAGCGATATTTGGTGAGGTGAATCGAGATATTGGAGTGCGGAATCTAGCTTTTTTGATTTGGAATTTAGGGATTTCAGAAGAGAAGTGTAATGTGAATCTAGGGTTTTGTATAAATCGGTACATTTTATGAGTAATGTTTTCCGTTCTTCGAGGTTTTTGAAAAGGTCTGTGATTTCGTTGGTTGTGGTTACCTCTGTCATCGCCATAGATGACTAGTTAACTCTGGAAAGAAGGTGAAGGGAGAGACTAGAGAGAGAATGGATGATGATTTCAGGACGATGATTTGTTGGATATGGACCGATTGACGATATTTTTAAATGTTGAATTGAGCCAAATATTATGTTTAACAAATGTTAATTTTGAAAATATGAAATTGGATCAATTTTATAGACGTGCAATAACAAGGCAAAATTTGGTCAAATATCAAAAATTTGCAAATTTCAAGTATATTAATGTCATTTTGCAATTTTTGAATTTGAATAACAAAATTAAATTCCTTATTTTCAAATAAATTATAGGAAAATTTGCCAAAAATAATCTCAACTATCACCCGTTGGCCAGAAATAATCCCAACTATTGATTATTTTTTAATAATCCTAACTAATTATGAAGTTTGCTGAAAACAATCTCACTCAATTTTCAACCGGCTGTTGCAGGTTTTATTGAATAATTTTATTTACCTTTTTTAAAATTTCCTTCATCAAATTTGGTAGAACTACCCTTTCATCTTCAAAAACTGATTTACCCATTCCATGTTCAAAAACCCATTAAACTCCTTCCTCTAGTGATGAGCAATCTTCAAACCCTAGAATATCATGGTAGCATTTCAAGCTTCCACCACAAATTGCACCCCGATATTTGAGATTAGGGTTTGAATACTTAGAAGAAGAAGTATAATAATTCATTGAATCTTAAAGGGATGAAGCTTTTAGATCTTGACCATGGAGGAAGGATGAAGGATGAATGAAGTTTTAGGGTTTAGGATGAATGAAGAAGAAGATAGAGAGGATGAAGGGTAGGTTTACCTAATTTGATGAAGGAAAGTTAAAAAAAAGGTAAAAAAAATACTCAAAAAAACCAGCTACAGCCGGTTGAAAATAGAGTGGGACTGTTTTCAGCAAACTTCATCAATAGTTGGGATTATTAAAAAATAATCAATAGTTGAGATTATTTCTTGATAGTTGGGTTTATTCTTGGCAAATTTTCTTAAATTATATGTTGTCAAACACTATCTAAGTAAATTTTAAAAAAAGCACATAAGAAGCTTTGGAAAAACTTATCAGAAACTCTCCTATGAGACCGCCTTATTCCTGCAACCGGCCCAAGCCGAATAAGTTTTTTGGAATATTCTGACATGCTTATTTTAAGACTTAAACAACTTCAAGACTTAAAAATCTAATTTTAAGACTTAAAAGATCAATTTCAAAGTTTTTAATATCAACATTAATGTTTGAGTCTCCTACTTTAGTCTTTAAAGTTGAAATGAGAATTTTAAGTCTAGCAATTGGTCTTTTAAGTCTTAAAATTGGTTTCTTATGTATTGAAATTGAATTTTTAAGTCTTGAAATTGTCATATTCCATGATTTAAAATGTCACTTTTGAATCCTTCTAATTGTTCTTTAAAGTCTTCATATTGTTCTTTTAACTCTTAAAATTGACAATTTAATTTGTAAAATTGATAAAAAAAATATACATATACAATTGGACCGGCCCAATAAAACGCGTCTCACTTGTGAGACGGTCTCACCCAAGTTTTCGTGAAAACTTATTTCTAATTGTGAACGTCTAATTCCTTAGCCTTGCAGTCTGAGTATGTTTGCAGTTACTAATTGCGAAATCTTTTACAGTCGCATTAAATTTGTAACATTTTTCATTTTAGTTTATCTCACTTGATTTGCATCATATCTATTTTAAGACTATGGTCTACCATTTCTTTTTAATCTCATCCACACATTTTAAATTTTTTCAATTTCAACCACACAATTCATTCTCTCCTATTATTTATACCAATGTCCACTTTTTTCTTAAGAAAAACAAAATTTTTCTCTTTCACGCAAATTATTCAGGATGGGAGGGGTAGGTGTTTTGGTCAAAAAAAGGCAAGGGTTTGTTTGCAGTTACAAACTGCGGACAAAATATTTGACTTTTTCTTACCTAAAATACATGTTCCCAGTTACTAACTATGAACAAACTCAAGGCTAAATCAGCAGCATGTCTTTCATTCTCATTTCCCCAAATTTCACCTAACAAAAATCGACATTCCCTCTCTTAAAAACCTCCATTATACTAACTTCAGCCCTTCAATTCTTACTTTTCTCTTCAAATTTAGTCTAAGACACCTTAGGTTGCACAAATGTAATTTTTTTTTTTTTTTTTTCCGATTTTGTGAGTTTTATTTCAAAATTTAGGGGTTTTATTGAAGTTCTTATATTTATTCAAATGTAGGTCACAAATTCTCAAATCACTAGTCTTTTAGGTCATTCACAACTATTTAAGGTAATAATTAATTGTTTTAATTACTTTGTTGTGTTGGTTTCTGAAGTATGCTTGTTGATGGTGATAATACACCAATTGTTTTTTTTAATAATATGATATATTAGAAATATAGTTTATATGTTATTTTTATATTATTTAGTTAATATCTTTATAAACAATACTCAATTATTTAAATCATATATAAAAAGATTGTTTATATAAGATTGTTAAACAAAGATAGTGATAATGTAATTTATATAATTGTATTCGTAATTTCGTATGAGTTTGATGATGTTGTTGATTTTGTTTGTATTTATGTAAAAATGGCATCATTTCGTGTGACTATAGTATATTTTTGGAATGGTTTAATTCGAGAAAGTAATAACAATGTTCATTATGTTGGGGAAAGACGTAGGTTGTTTGCAAGCAACTCGAACATGGATTTGAATAAGTTTAAACATTTTATATGTTCTTAGATTGGATTCGACTCCAGTAGAAGTACTGTAAATATAAGATTTAAATATGACATGAACGGACAATTGCTAGTCATTCCGGTTGAGGATGACGAGGCTATAGATGCTATGTGGGAGCATTCAAAGTCTACCAAAATTCCCTCTTTGGAGTTATAGTAGAAGAGGTGCCCTTAGGAATCAAGCTATAAATGTGTATTCTAATAATCCTTCTACGCCTATGCCTATGTCAACTCAAGAAATTTAAAATCATTTTGTTCCTTTTCCATTTTGTACTTCTTTCCAACCCCCTTCCAAATAAAGTTTTAACTGATGCAATGGTTAACTTAGGAGAAAGTAATGAGATGGAACCTTGGGATGATGGTAATGAGAGTAATAAGCTTGGTGACGATCCCTTAGGATGATGTGAATGTGGATGTGGATGTGGATGCCCTAGCCAATGACATGACCCTAGGCAACATAACTACAATCGTTGCTCCTACACCATATCCCTATGTCCAACTCTAGATGAACATGTAGAGGACAACTCTTGGAGAACTTAGGCTTGTGATACCACTTACACCGAAGGAGGGGCGTTTGAAATGAGTATGATGTTTGATAGTAAGGAAGTGTTGTTGGAAGCTATTAGTGTGTATTGTATTCGTAGAAATGTGGAGTATAAAATTGAGACTTCTAACCAAATTTTCCCCTTAAAGTGTAAGCGGGGTTGTTCTTGGAAACTAAGGGCTAGACTTGATTCTTATTCATCTTCGTGGCATATTGTTACATACACTGGTGGGGAGTCGAGCAACAAGCTGAGCACCCACAACTTTTTGAATACAGAAAGCTAATCTATGAAAAATATATACTCTAGACTTAGGACTATTTGAGTTACTCGATGAAAAAGAAGCAATCCTTGAGAGAAGGTTTAGAGCGTCTTCACCTAACTCCCCAAAAGTAGAAAAAGCAAAGGGGATAAATTTGTAGCCATTATCTTCACATTTAGTAGTGTATTTCTTCCTTTTTCTATCTGTAGCATTGGCTAAAGAAGCACCGGGGGTCCATGAGGAGACTCTAGTACTAGCAACGGGTGAGCATCCAGTAACATCCACACAAGCATCCTTGCCATGAACCCAATTAAACAGGAGGAGATCCGCTGGCCGGAGGTCTTTCCCATCCTCTGAAGAAAACCTCATCGGTGCTTCCTTACGAACATAAATCCCAGTTTTGCCGCATATATCCACGAGTATGTCCTGGACTAGATTGTGGCGGAACTTCATGTCAACCTCACTGGAGTAGTGAACAACATGATCCCCCTATATGTGTATCTTGGGAGTATGGCAGCTAGGGTATAAACTACCTTTGGTGAACAAGGGAATGGAGAGCCGATAGCATAGAACGGAGCAAAATTGATGATGATTCAGTTTTTTCCCCAAGCCATTAATGGGGATGGTTAACAGAAAATCCTGAGCATGGGCTTCAAGGGTGGAGCTGAGGATAGCAACTTGTCGTGGGGTGAGCATGTAGCTAGACACAAGACTTTTCTCAACAATACTAAAAATAAGCCCCTGCCAAAGTTTTCATCATATGGGGGCAATCGGGTTTATCCTGAAGAGGAAAAGCATTGGGGCCACATTGATCACGAAAGAGAGCAAAAGCCTAATCAAAAGCCAAACCCAAGGAGGAAAGATCACTATTAGCCAAAATCTTAGTCTGCAGCAAGTCGATTTGAAGACGGAAAGCTAAGAAAGCATAGTTATTACATCACCAATCGAGTAAATGCCGAGGCCACCCATCTTGAGGGGGAGTGTGGCTAGCCTCCACTGCCAATCTCCAAAACCCGGTCCAGATGCTGTTATTATCTTCTCTATGGAAGTTCGCAAGGCATTATCAAATTGAATATGTGCTTCCCGAAAGGAATCTGGCGGACAAGTCCTCAACGCATAAAACAACCTCCTTACCCCAACACAATTGCGAAGAAGAACAAGCTCACATTGTGGATCGTGAAGGTTGCTAATAGCTTCCATGAGCTCGATCGTTTTAGAAACCCTTTTGAAGGAGAAATCACGACAAAAGCTTGGATCTGTGCTCACGGGCCAACTCAAAAGTTTCACTCCCAAGCTAGGGCGGGATATGTTAGGTAGGAAGACTCCGGGTTCTCTACTTCTAGGATCTTCCATAGGCCTGAACAGTTCAGTCTAATCTACATTGAGGAACAACCAACGGGATGACCCATCTTCTTGGATAATGTGTAGGGCTTTCGCAACCATAAGAGTGTCGCCAACGATAGTACCATCATCAAGGTACCAAGCCGGAAGGTTTAGCTTGTAGGACTGATGAATTTTCAAAACAAGTGGGTGCAGGATAAGAGCAAGCAACAAAGGGCCTAAGGGGTCACCTTGTTGGACACCTTGGCAAGACCAGAGAGAGGAGTCACCATAGTAAAGCCTAGCAGGCTGAGAGTAGCAGAACTCGACCCAAGGGGCAATGAATCCTTGTTTCCGATAACATGACACTCTTATTATTATTATTATTATTATTATTATTATTATTATTATTATTATTATTATTATTATTATTATTATTATTATTATTATTATTATTATTATTATTATTTTTGGCAAAGTAAATCTTATAAAATGCCAGAAAAATAGCCGAAGCTTACAACAGGTCAAAAGACTGAGAGGTCGAACCAGACGAAGCTCCAAGGGACATACCCCTTATCATTCGCGATGTCTGGAACGACGCCTCCAAAAAGAGAAAGTATCTTCTAGCTAGCCAAAACCAATTGGTTCACAAGGCATAAACATGTAGCACTCATTACAACATTACTGTGCAAACTACTCTCCTAGCCTACTCAAACAAGACAGACCATAAGACGAAAATACTAAATACATTCTTTACAAAATATATCTGTGTTAAAAGTATAACATTTCACAGCTCAATATCCCAGCCTTGGACATTATTCCATAACTTCAGAGGTTTCATGAATGCAATATTCTGCACAAATCGTGTACCCAATACACACACTCAAACCATGCTTCCTATATCAACAACACTTGGCAGTAGGTGCTGCTACCTCCTCTGTGTACAACAGCTCAGTACCCCTTCACTAAGCACTTAAGACAATCCAGCAGCAAATCCATGGCAATAGATCTCTATACACCCAAAAAAAAAAAACCAAAAGAGGGTTGATGAATCCTGCTCAAAACAGCAGAGCACTATGCCCTGCTTAAACTAATAGTTAACAGCAGAGCAACTATTCACACCCATCATTAATACCCATTGCAAAACTGACTTGCATACCCCGCAGCTGGGCTGCCATCCAATTGCATAACTACAATATACTCAAGTATGTCAGCCAACCACATCCACCTGCATGAACATTGACTCACGATTCCACTTGCTTAATCCCTGTGTATCAAAAACCAGCAGCATACAGCTGCTTTGAGGGACATATCATAAAACAAAACCAGTTTTCAACTACACATCATATACCAAAATGGACCAGCAGCAGCATGTAGTTTCAACAAACATTTGCTACCATTACAATAGCCAACAAGTGATTTCAAGACCCAACAATGTCAAGACTAACAGGACATTGGACATGGGCTCCCTTGATCCTTCATTGAGGTAGCTAAGAAGTAAGGATCGGAGTGGTTAGAGTGTAAGTATAGGATAGTCTATGGGAGGGGGAGCCATCATCCATTAGAACCCACTCTCAATACATCATCATCATCATCATCATCATCATCATCATCATCCTACCCAGTTTATCCCGCACATAGAAAATCTATGGACAGGGTCTGGGGAGGGAAGGACGGCGGCAACTCATACCCGTGAAGGAGAGCCTAAACCAAACCCATCATCGTCACATAACCAGTGCATACATGTACTCTCGCAACCCAGGAAGAGGAGGAGGAAGGCATATCATAGGGGTTGACTCACTTGACAAAAGCCCCGGTAGATTCAATTCCCAAGTAGCAGCAACCAGAGAAACAAAAGATCCTCAAACGTATCCTGAGGTCTCCAATGAGTTTAGATAAAAGGAATAACACACACTGTGTTATCCTCAGAAACAAAATCGCAAGTGCTATTCAAGAGATATTCAAGACCCAACATTCGGACTTTGAATTGACTTTACATGATGATTTCACCATTACAGGGTTTAGGAAAAACATTACCTCATCCTTGAAAATGGCAGCATCTGGAAGTTAGGGTGCCAGAGCCTAGATCGTAAGTACGCAAACCTGGAAACGAAACTTAATCAGCATATACTTTAAATCCTAATTCGATTAAGGTTACAATAAAAGATATTCGAAATCCAATTATTATTATTATTATTATTATTATTATTATTATTATTATTATTATTATTATTATTATCATTATCATTATTATTATTATTATTATTATTATTATTATTATTATTATTAATATTATTATTATTATTACTATTATTATTAGGGATATTCTACCTGGTAAGCACCAGGTATAACGAAATTCACAAACTAGCTATTCTTGTTTGCAATTCTACCAAATAGCACTCAACTTATGCAAAATCATCTGCCGTAGCGTTATTAGCCTAAAAACGTTAGATTTTCCGTTAAGTGGTGAATTTACATAATTGCCCTTGTTTTATTTCTTAAATAGGGGTCTTCTTCCTTCTTGGTGCTCCCTCTTCCCTTACTTGCGCCATTGATGAACAATGTACTTCGTTTTCAGTACTGAAATGGATACCCACAAAATAAACTTGACGATGGAGGAACAGTTCCAAGGAAATCCAGTTCAAGAAATAGCCAAAAACTATAAAAATAAAATCCCAGAAAATTTCATTCATAAAAATGGATACCCACAAAATAAACTTGATTGTGTCCCATGGATGGATGATTTTGTTATTGACTTTTCACTCCTTACATCTTCATCTTCTGAAGCTGAACATGAACTGGCCAAGCTTCAATTAGCTCTCAGTCAATGGGGCTGTTTTCAGGTTTGTTAAATTCTGTCAAATTATAGTTTTTCAATAAGATTGACCCAGGAAAGTTGTGTAATTTTTCGAGTAATGTTGGTTAATTGCTATACTGATTCGTTTATTTTGATTCTAAGTTTGTTGCTTTATTTTCATTATTGATGGAATTGCTTTTTAATTGGAAAAGGGAAACTGATCTTAATTCTTAATTGTAATGAAGGAAAAATGTGATTTTGATGTAACACCCATTGCTTTTTTGCTTGTAACATACTAAAAGTAAGTAAACTGTTCAAGAATCAAGCTGATCAGATTTCAAGGTGACCAACACTAATTTAGTTTTAGTTTTTAGTATTGTTTTGAAAACTTAATTAATGATGAGTTGATGATTTTTTTTTCTTTTTTGGCAAAAGATCAACTACTATCAATTCAGATTCCATTAGTTGGTTTGTTTTGGTTTATGGTGAGGAGTGGAAGTACATTGTTTTCAGTACTGAAATCGTTCATCAATGGCGCAAGTAAAGGAAGAGGGAGCACCAAGAAGGAAGAATACCCCTATTTAAGAAATAAAACAAGGGTAATTATGTAAATTCACCACTTAACGGAAAAACTAACGTTTTTAGGCTATTAACGCTACGGCAGATGATTTTGCATAAGTTGAGTGCTATTTGGTAGAATTGCAAACAAGAATAGCTAGTTTGTGAATTTCGTTATACCTGGTGCTTACCAGGTAGAATATCCCTTATTATTATTACTATTATTATTGTTATTATTATTATTATTATTATTATTATTATTATTATTATTATTATTCATTATTATTATTATTATTATTATTATTATTATTATTATTATTATTATTATTATTATTATTATTATTATTATTATGATTATTATTATTTTGAAGAAAAAGATTTTTGTATTACCTAAGCAAAAAAGGGATACAAGGGACCGAAGGACTCTAAGATTTCCGTCATACCTCCCTATGATTGCATCAATATGAACAAATTGCCTTCCTTCTAGTAAGGGTTTGCAGAGCTAGATGTGTGAATGATTCGATTCTTGTATTATATTATTATTATTATTATTATTATTATTATTATTATTATTATTATTATTATTATTATTATTATTATTATTATTATTATTTGGAAAGAAGAAAAATTTCCATTTCACCAAAACCAAGACACATTACAATATTGCATCAGTATGAATAAAGGTACCCACCTTCTAGGAAGGGTTACACAAGATCACCCTTCACGTCCATACATTGTGTCAGCCTCAACAAAGCAACAATACATCAATACATCAAACATAAAGTCTCAAAACCAAGGGATGGTTCGAGATTTGACAGGGTAAAGTGTAAGAAACCGAGTCTTAATGTCGTGCTTGACTTGATTCATAATCTTATCAACCGTGCTCATGGTAGTAGTAGTAATAGTAGTAGTTGTAGTAGTAGTAGTATTTATTTATTTATTTTTATAAAAGGTATTTCATTTCATAGAACTAGGTTTTACAAGAAGTTGGTGAGAAGTCGAGCAACAAGCTGAGCATCCACTCCTTTTTGAATACAAAGAACTAGCTTAGTCTGTAGAAAATGTAAGCCTTATATTTGGTGCTACCAAAGTTACTAATAGAGAACGAAACAATTTTAGATAATAAGTCAAGTGTGTCTTCCCCCAGCTCACCAAAGTTGGAGAAGGCAAAGGGAATAAATTTGTATCCATTCTCCTCACACTTGGCAAAGTATTTCTTTCGCTTTCTCTCTTCAGCATTGGTTAAAGAAACCCCAGGGGCCCATGAAGCGACTATTGTGCCGGCGAAAGGTGAGCCTCCAGTAACATCCACACAAGCATCTTTGTCACTAAGCCAATTGAACAAGAGGAGATCCGCTGGCCGAATATCTTTTTCTACCTCTGATTAAAACCCCAACGGTGTCTCTTTACGAACTAAAATCCTAGCTTTGCAGCAGATATCCACGAGCATGTCTCGAACCAAGTTGTGACGGAACTTCACACCAATCTCACTGGAGCAATGAACATCATGATCCCCTCATTTATCCATCCTAGAAGTGTTGCAGCAGGGGCAAAAGCTACTTTCGACGAACAAGGGAATGGATGAATTGGTTTCAAAGACCCCGACTCTACTCTGTTCCCGTTCCGTTGGCTGGACTAAATGTACTAAAGGTAGCTTCTTTCCTGTCTTGCTTTCTGTCAATGTATATTATTATTATTATTATTATTATTATTATTATTATTATTATTATTATTATTATTATTATTATTATTATTATTATTTATTATGATTATTATCATCATCATTATTATTATTATTATTATTATTATTATTATTATTATTATTATTATTATTATTATTATTATTATTATTATTATTATTATTATTATTATTATTATTATTATTATTATTATTATTATTATTATTTTGGCAAATAAAATTTTTTTCATTCACCAAAAAAACCAAATTGCATCAGTGTGGAACCGAGGCTCACCTTCTATGAAGGGTTTCCTCGGCCCACTCTTCATGTGCATAAGAGAAGGGCGAGGCCAAAACAAGCCAACACAAAGTGTTAGCAAAGTTAGAGAGATATTCAAAGCATCATAAGTCAGCAAACTATACATAAGCTAGATAAAAAAACGATTAGTGATCTAATGAAAAAAGCATCAAGCTGATCAGAATTATAAGTGAGCAATAGCCAAACAACTTGAGAAAGCCTAAGCATCAAAATAAAGCAGATAGCAATTGGAGCAGGCAATATCTACAAACTAAGGCAATTGCAGCAGCTACCTTATCAGAAGCAGAACAGCCACCATATCACACCATAAACAGCCCCTAATTGCAATCCTCCAATCCAGCAGGTGCCTTATAGCTGACTCAACTAGGACAGCAAACAACAATAGCCAACATGACAGCAACAAGGATAGCATTCAGCACATGCAACATACAATGTGATAAGTGCAATTATTTGGACTTATTTATGCTATTTCTACACTCCGTGAGCGAAGTTATAATGGTGTTTAGGGATTATGGTAGTGGATTGTTGCAATTTTTGTCTCGTGTGCTTATTTTGTAGATTTATGTCGTTATGAGGCGCAATTGAGGCTTTTCACTAGTCTACGGAGTTATTAGAGGGTGAAGGCTTGGAGAGATAGCCTAAGACCCCTAGCATGATGGAGAAACGAGCCAAAACAAGTCAAGGAGGAATGCAACGAGTTGTCACAACCAAAGCAACGACTCGCCACAGCCTATGCAACGAGTCGTTGCAAGTTCACTGATCTCTCCATAGCACTCCAGAACCAAAGCGACGACTCGTCGCCCATCATGTGGCGACTCGTCGCTCGAGAGGAAACTGCCCTGATGCAGACAGAAGAAAAGCGCCGACTCGTCGCTCAGCATTTTTACGGAAATTCAACCGTTTCTTCTCTTAATTTTTGGAACCACTATTTAAGTGGAACTTAACCTAGTTTTTATTATTGAGTTTTTGTCTCTTTCAAACCCTAGTACTTTTCTTTGTATTCCATAGATTTAGTTTAAGTTTTCCATTAATAATTTCAATATTGTACTCTTGGATTTCATTTGCAATTTACATTACCGTTCTTCAATTCTCCATTGTCAAGGTATTTTCTTTATTATTCAAGTATTTAAATTATGTCTTATTTCTTGTTTCATGATAGTTTATTAGTCTTAGAAATCTCCATAGCCATGATTAGTGAGTAGATTTGTATGCTAGGGCATATGATTTGAACCCTAATATGTATGTGGTTGTTAAATGAGGATTGATGATTGTGATGTTGAATTGGTTTGATTAAATTGTTATGTTTGATCATTCAAGTTAAAGTCTTTTAATTTCTCTTAAAACCAAAATCACGAAAGTTGAGGGATGAGAATGTTATTAGTATTGGATGATAAATCAAGTTAATATGTCTTCTTAATCAAAATTACGAAAGTTGAGATTGAGTAGTATGTTCTCTTGTGTCGTTAATCGATCAAAATACGAAAGTTGAGATTGAGAGAACCCATTTAATCTGTTTTAATTTGATTACCATCCCGAAAAGGAGTGATTGAGTTAGATCGCTAATTCAATTCAACGGAACCAATTGCAATCCTTATCGAAATTATCATATGCTATTAGTGGGGAATTCCTATGTCCTAGTCCTTTTATTATCTTGAATTCGTCATATTTCTTAAAGTGTTATCACATAGTCTTAGAATTAACAACCAAATCTTTTGTTTCTCAAGTGATAAACTAATCGACTCTTGTATTAATCCTGTCTCCCCGTGATCCGACCCGTAATTGTGCTACGACACCCGTGCGCTTGCGGCATTAAAATAAAACCCTAACAAGTTTTTGGCGCCGTTGCCGGGGAGGCATCGGTTAATTTAGTTTAGTTTAGTTAATTACTTTTTCTTATTCTTGTTTCAGTTTCTCTTCAAGTATCTATTTGGTTTACGCTTGGTCTGCTTTGTTTGTTGAATGCACAGGCGATCTCAGTCGACAAGTGAACTACTGTACGATCCAGAGATCGAGGCCACTGCGCGTAGAGCCAACGCTTTACGTAGGAGAAGAGAATCTGAAACGTCTGGGGCACCATCTCCTGATCCAACACCCCCAGGCACCCCTCTAGGAACTACACCACCAGGCTCACCCGAAATGGCCAATCCACCTCCAACATTCGGCCAAATGGGTAGGCCCACTCCTGCTCATTCGACTGCCTCATGTATTGTGAAGCCAACTATAGCTGCAGAAAACTTCGAGCTTTGCACTCATTTAATTCAGTTGATTGAGCGAAATCAATTTGGTGGGCATCCTTCTGAAAGTCCACATGATCATTTGTCCGACTTTATTGAAAAATGTGACACCATCAACATCAACAATGTCACAGCAGATGCCATTCGGTTATTACTCTTTCCCTTCAGTTTGAGAGACAAAGCCAAGTCATGGTTTAAATCCGAACCGCCGAATAAATACTCAACATGGGGGGAGTTGGCAACTGGGTTCCTCACAAAATTCTTTCCTCCAAGGAAAACATCCCAACTGAGATCCGAAATTCAGACGTTCAAGCAGCGTCCTTTTGAAAGCTACTATGAAGCATGGGAACGGTTTAAAGATCTTCAAAGGCAATGCCCTCATCATGAAATTCCTAAGTGGTTACTCATCCAATCCTTCTACTTTGGTCTACATGACGAGCACAGGTCCACCATAAATGCTGCATGTGGTGGCGATATGAGTTCCAAAACCGAAGACCATCTTTTGACTCTCTTTGAATCAATTGCTCAAAACTCCTCTTCATGGAGTAATGAAAGAGAGACGGTAACCCAATCATCAAGCAAGTCCGATGGAGATGTGATGAAAGCCATAAATGCACTAACTGAAAGGGTAGAAAAGTTGAGTACTGATTTCCAAAAGGCAGCAACTCCCGCCCCTACGCAAATCATGTGTGTAACTTGTGGTTCTAATGCACACAATTCTGATGTTTGTCCTACTACTGCACCCGCACCGGAAGAGGTTAATGCGATGTATAATAATCAATACAATCCCAACAAGAATTCGTATCTATCCTACTCCTCCACCAATGTGCAAAATCCGCATCAGATAGTGCCGAGACCGCAATACAATCCACCGGGCTTTGTGAATAAACCTCAACCTGCTTACCGTCCTCCTATGCAACAAGCTCCGCCTCAAAAAGAAGAATGGAAAGTCGCATTTGAAGCCATGATGGCCGCTCAAAATCAATTCATAGCATCCCAAGGCCAATTCAATACTGATTTAAAGAAAGACATCAAAGCACTTGAGGCATCGGTTACACTGTTGCAGAAAGAAAACAAGATGATGGACTCTCAAATAGCTCAAATGGGTCAACACATATCTAGCTCTCAAAGGGCTCCAAATCACTTCCCTAGTCAACCTGAGTCAAGCACCAAGGGGCCTAATCAGATTAATGCCATTACCACCCGTAGTGGCAAAGTACTTGTACCCCCAGCTCCTACCGAGAAGGCCAAGGAAGTGAGTGCGGATCCCATTGATGATGAAAAAGTGGAAGAGATTGAAAATGGAGATAAAGCTGATGAGACACCATCTCTACCACCCGCATATGTTCAACCCGCTCCTTTCCCACAAAGGTTAGCAAAGGCTCGCATTGAGAAGAGGTATGGCAAGTTCCTTCAAATGGTCAAAGATGTTCAATTCCAAATACCATTCCTTGATGCGGTCTCTGAAATACCATCATTCGCTCGGTTCTTGAAAGATCTTGTCACCAATCGGAGAAAAACTGAAGGGATTGTTAATTTGACCCAACAGTGCAGTGCAGTAATTCTAAATCAACTCCCTCCAAAGCTCAGTGATCCAGGTAGCTTCTCCATTCCTATCACAGTTGGTAACCTCACTATCGATCGAGCACTATGCGACTTGGGAGCTAGTGTTAGTCTCATGCCCTCTCTATCTTCAAGCGGCTACACAATGTGGGGTCTTTGTCTCAAACTGCCATGACGATGTGCGTACGCTTACAGCACGTGTTATCCAGTACTCACGGCAACATGCGGTTGAGTTATTTGGTGGTGATTTGGTTGCGGTGGAGGAAGGTGGGGATGACGAAGAGGCACCTGAGCCTCTAGAGGAGGATACCCATGACGCTCAACCTTTCCAGGAAGAGCCTCAGTATGGGTATCAACAGCAGGCGCCCTCGTTTGATTATGAGGCTGACCGAGTCTGGTGTGAGGATATGCTAGACCGTTTTTCATATATGGAGGGTCGTGTCAACCGCATTGATGACCAATTGCAAACCCTCCATGAGTCCAGCAGCTATCAGTGGAACGAGCTGCGTGATTCATATGACTCGGACATGTATGACATTAATACACGTCTGAGTTCTTTGATGATGGCTCAGGGGGCCCAAACTGCACATTTTGCGGGTACCCCGTTCCAGGATCCCAGGGCCCAAATTGCTGATATAGAGGCCCAAAGAGAGAGAGAAAAAGAGGCCGCTTTAGAAGCTAAGAGATCTAGGAGAAAATCTTTCTCCATTTTCGTCGCGGTTCTTCTAGTGGTCACTGAAGGCCACTTGCCTTAGACTTCCCTTTATGCACGCTGGTGCTACCCTTGTCATGTCCCTTTGCTACGCTGTTACGCATTGAGGACAATGCTTCTGATAAGCATGGGGGGGAGTCTACACCTGCTAGTGTAGTATTTTTTTTTTTGTTTTTATTTTGTATCTTTCTTTTGTTTTTCCTAGGTTAGATTTCTTGTTTTTTGTTTTCATTTTTATTGTATTTTGGATGTATATATTTTGAAAAAAAAAATGAAAAATAAAAAAAAATGAAAAAAAAACAGAAAAGAAAAAGAGAATGCTAGCCATAAACCTGTGAAGGAGGCTAGGCAAAAGGAGAGTGAGTGTTCATTTGAAGCTGTTGCTGATATCATCGTTCCTCCTACGCCGAGTTGTCATCTACAGGTATATTTCTATCCCTATCTCTTCTCTTATCTTTCCCTATATTCTAGCTCCACTAGATTATCGTACCCTAACCCACCAAGCTATCCTCACATAGATTCTCGCACATCATCCCTGTTCAACCCATGTTATGAGCTAAAAATTTTGAACCACAAAATAAGCCCCCGTCCTCTTTGATCCAAAGTAAGTTCTTGGATTGCGAGATCCAAGAGCTCCATTGCATGAGCCTTACAGTTTTGGAGTTTGGGTTTTTATTTTTGTACATTATATTGTGGTTGTGATGATGGATTTTTGTGTTGGGATGGGTTTGAGGTCGATAAGGGGTTTTGGATTTTTATGAGTTTTCATGTGAGATCATATATGAGGGGAAGGAGATTGAGATAGGAAGCCTCTTATTTTTGGGGAGACATAAGGAGAGCTGTTGTTCATGTTTTAAGAGGTAATGCTACAACCGATGGTGCTATCCCGGTTTAGCATTGGAGTTTATTAGGTAGGCTACATTCTCATATCTTTGTGCTATATTGTTTCATCTAGGGTTACTAAAGACCCTTAACCTTTAGGGTTGCTGAACACCCTATTGCTACCCACCGTGAAAAGCAAGCACGGGGAAACTTGTCGTTCGTTTATTCACGCTTTCTACCCTATGTATTTGTATAGATTTAGCTTGAGCATGCATTTTCATTTTTGTTTTGTGGCTGAATCTGTACTTGTTGTTTATTGAAAAAGGAAAAGTAAAACATGCTTGAAAAGAGAAAAGCCCAGCTAGGTTGAAAACCCGAAAGGGCGACCTAGGCAAAAGAGCGGCATGAGTGGGTAAGCAAGTGAGATTTGAAAAAAATGAACGAGTGGCTAGGGCGAAAACCCAAAAATGAGCCCCTGGGCAAAATGAGAGAAAAAGAGAGATTCACAGTTCTATTTTTCATTTTGTTTTGGTGTGGCGTCATAAGAAGAGGGAGTCATAAGGTAGGTATTTGGGTAAGCCACCATTGGAGGGATAAGTTGTAGTTTCTATTTTTTCATTTCTCATATTCTTTGAGGAGTTATAAGGAGGTTGAAGTGTTGGGATTTTTGGTTTACATGTGCTTATTTTTATGTTTGTGTTGTGTGTGTGTGGGTGTTAGCCAAGTGAAGGGGAACAAGTGGTATAGATGTTTGGACTCTTGGCAAACACCGGGGTTTAGTGGAGTTTAGGAAAGGGAGGTATAAGAAGTAGTTTAGGAGTTGTAGATCATGTCTTGACCTTGTTTTATCTGTATTTTCACCTTGATTTGCTCGAGGACGAGCAAAGGTTAAGCATGGGGAGGTTTGATAAGTGCAATTATTTGCACTTATTTATGCTATTTCTACACTCCGTGAGCGAAGTTATAATGGTGTTTAGGGATTATGGTAGTGGATTGTTGCAATTTTTGTCTCGTGTGCTTATTTTGTAGATTTATGTCGTTATGAGGCGCAATTGAGGCTTTTCACTAGTCTACGGAGTTATTAGAGGGTGAAGGCTTGGAGAAATAGCCTAAGACCCCTAGCATGATGGAGAAACGAGCCAAAACAAGTCAAGGAGGAATGCAACGAGTCGTCACAACCAAAGCAACGACTCGCCACAGCCTATGCAACGAGTCGTTGCAAGTTCACTGATCTCTCCATAGCACTCCAGAACCAAAGCGACGACTCGTCGCCCATCATGTGGCGACTCGTCGCTCGAGAGGAAACTGCCCTGATGCAGACAGAAGAAAAGCGCCGACTCGTCGCTCAGCATTTTTACGGAAATTCAACCGTTTCTTCTCTTAATTTTTGGAACCACTATTTAAGTGGAACTTAACCTAGTTTTTATTATTGAGTTTTTGTCTCTTTCAAACCCTAGTACTTTTCTTTGTATTCCATAGATTTAGTTTAAGTTTTCCATTAAGAATTTCAATATTGTACTCTTGAATTTCATTTGCAATTTACATTACCGTTCTTCAATTCTTCATTGTCAAGGTATTTTCTTTATTATTCAAGTATTTAAATTATGTCTTATTTCTTGTTTCATGATAGTTTATTAGTCTTAGAAATCTCCATAGCCATGATTAGTGAGTAGATTTGTATGCTAGGGCATAGGATTTGAACCCTAATATGTATGTGGTTGTTAAATGAGGATTGATGATTGTGATGTTGAATTGGTTTGATTAAATTGTTATGTTTGATAATTCAAGTTAAAGTCTTTTAATTTCTCTTAAAACCAAAATCACAAAAGTTGAGGGATGAGAATATTATTAGTCTTGGATGATAAATCAAGTTAATATGTCTTCTTAATCAAAATTACGAAAGTTGAGATTGAGTAGTATGTTCTCTTGTGTCGTTAATCGATCAAAATACGAAAGTTGAGATTGAGAGAACCCATTTAATCTGTTTTAATTTGATTACCATCCCGAAAAGGAGTGATTGAGTTAGATCGCTAATTCAATTCAACGGAACCAATTGCAATCCTTATCGAAATTATCATATGCTATTAGTGGGGAATTCCTATGTCCTAGTCCTTTTATTATCTTGAATTCGTCATATTTCTTAAAGTGTTATCACATAGTCTTAGAAATAACAACCAAATCTTTTGTTTCTCAAGTGATAAACTAATCGACTCTTGTATTAATCCTGTCTCCCCGTGATCCGACCCGTAATTGTGCTACGACACCCGTGCGCTTGCGGCATTAAAATAAAACCCTAATACGATGATAACCTAAAACCACAACCAGTAAACCAATACCAGCAGGACACATGCAACATACAGCACAGGCAGAAGTAGAAGTCGACAACAAACAACAATAACAGCAGGCAGGATCAATCAGCCAGCAGCCACCCACATCCAGTCCAGCAGCCCACATTCGTACAACCACAAAGCATAGAAGCATTCTACAATATCACAGCAGCAAGAAGCAATGAGCAATGACAGCTACTTAAACACATCACAGTAGCACCACCAAACCGGGACAACAAGCAGAAGCAATCATGATAACAGCACCCAGTAGCAAATACAACCACAAAGCATATCAGACAGTAACACAGCACTCCAGGGACCAACTGGATTACTCAAACAAAATCTACAAAGACTACAAAGCAGCTAGCAGATCCGGAAGAGCAAGCACCATCTAACAAAGCATGTGAAATGGCCAACTCTAAACTTAACAACCCAGCAACTGAGGTAAAACAAATCAGGTACAGACATGTTTCAATAAAGCTCTACACTTAGAAGGCTTCTTAAAAGGAATAGAGAGGACTCTAATCTTTACGTCATGTTTCAATTCATGCATTAGAGAGTCGATACGCCTCACATTCAACTGCCAAATTGCCTCGTTCCTCGTACGCCAAATCAAGTAAACTAGGTTGGAGAAGCAGACCATGATGATTTGTTGTTGAATCTTTGGCAATTTTTTTACCCCACGAAATAAGCCTTCAAAAGACTTTGTGCTCTGATGAAGCCCTAGCCAAACTTTGATGCTTTCAACGCATTGAGCGCTGAGGATTTCGAAGTAGGAATACCCAAAGAGAGATCAGATCAACAGACATGGTAGGTTTTGAGACTCGCAAGGAGGCTGTGTAAATCACATCAATGGAGCTACTGTACCTCCTGTAGCTTTGCTGCTGCCCCAGACTATTTCAACCCAGCTTGTCGGAGACTTCCCAAATTATTATCATTATTATTATTATTATTATTGTATTTATTATTTTCAGATTCCGGCATGTATTTGTATGTTCAATAAAATAAAGGAGCCCAATCGGATCAGGCCTTATGGGCCCGGCCCATTTAAACCCCGTCTTCTATTTTGTAAGGCCCAACCCGCCCGGCTCCGCTAGAGCCCAACCCGGCCCGTTGCACAGCCTAAGCAGCACCTCTAGGACAGTCTCCTCAAGGCTAGTAGTAAGGATACCAGCTACATACTGATCAATATTCCACTGTTAACTTGGTCATGTTGTGCTAATCTTCTTGATCACTGATAATCAGTAGCCCCAATAGTTTTGTGGTCCTTATTTGGCATTTACTTTATTTGCAAATTGCAATTTGGAAGTTTCTGCATTTGATTTTATCTAACTTGATCATGTTCAATGTTTACTTGTGAATGAATGTGTATTGATGCATTTGGTATTTACTGTAACATAAAGGCTCGTGAAAAGAAGTCTTACCAAAGTCTAAAATTTTACCACTTTAAAGAGACCTTTTTAGACCCATTAAGGACCATAGTTCATAGACCCATCAGATCCAGCAAATCCATTAGTGTCCAAATCTGAGAGTATGAACCAATAAAGAATTAAAAAATTTGGATCTGCATCAGACTAGACCCGTTTCATGACCATCCCTAGACATTAACGTATGAAGTAAATATTGAGAATTGAATTCCGGTATATGGCACGACTAGTATCATGGTCATCGATCAGTCGTCGTCTAGCTCATTTCCGAGCTGCTTTTTCGGTTTTATTATATGATCTGTCAATGATAAGTTACGATATTTATATAAAATATATATTTATATTTATATTTATAAATATATATCCAAAAAAATATCTAATGATATCATACACCTGATTTTTGTACATTCATACATCTTGTCCATATAAATAGTGCAATATCATTTGTTGTGTTGTAGAAACTCAAAAAAAAAACATGGAGATTTCATGGCTATACTCACTCATTTTCCTCCTTATAATCCCCATTTTTATCATCTTAAACTCCCAAAAACCCGCAAATAAACAAAAACTACCTCCAGGACCTCCAAAATTACCCATTATAGGAAACATACACCAATTAGTTTCTAAGAAAACTCCACCACACCACCGCCTTCAAGAGTTGGCGGCGGTGTATGGTCCGATCATGCACATCCGGCTAGGGGAGGTTTCCACCGTGATAGTCTCCTCGGCCGATGTGGCAAAGGTGGTGATGCGATCACTTGATGCTAATTTTGCTAATAGGCCTGAGCTTATGATGGGAAAACACTTATATTATGAGTGTTCTGATATTGGATTAGCTCCTTATGGGGAATATTGGAGGCAAGTACGTAAGATTGCTACACTTGAATTATTTACGGCTAAGAGAGTTGAGTCGTTTCGAGGCATTAGGGAAGATGAGACTGCTAAGTTTATTAAATCTATAGCGTTGGATGCTGATAATGGGTGTTGTGTTGATCTTGGTGAGAGAGTTTTTGGTCTCATTTTTAATATTACATCCAGGTATGTTAAGATTGGTATTATCTCATTTCTATTTTTAACATGCCTTATATTTTATTTTTCAAAATATTTGTTTTGTAAAAGTAAAGTAAAAGTTAGTATTGTTAGGGGTGTTTGTTTGGTGGGAATTAGATTTTTTTGTGAGATTATAATATCTTTTGTTAGGTTGTAGGGAAGGGATATGAGACTTTGAGTCTCATCTTCCTTCAAATCCCACTTTTTCATGTTTTAGGGGGAGAAGGATATTAGAGGTTGAGACTTAAAATTTGCTCAAAATAAAAAATAAAACTAAAAACTGACGCACGCGGTCGAGCTATTTTAAATTGGTGTTGTAATCAATTTAAATTGGTGTTATAACTTATTAAAGTTGGTATTATAACCAATTGGAGATACAACTTTAATAAAACAAACTCTAATAGGTTATAATCCTAACTTTAATAAGTTATAACATCTAATTCAAATAGAATTACACAACGCGTATTTTTAAAAGTTTTTTTCTAGTTTTAATGAACTGTCTTATTTTAGATACGTCTCTTACAAAAACGATCAAAAGTAAGAATTTGTGAATCACACGAACCGATCTTGCATGTGGTCTCAAAGTCAACAATTACAACTCATAACTGCACCGCGCTCTTTCATTGAATTTAGCTGGCACATATCATTGAATTTAGCAGACACATTTGACGACAATATTGCAAATTGAAAACCAGTACTCTTACCCTCAAAACGTTGTTTGCACAGTTTATTTATCATTGAGACTCTTGGATAAGGATTGACTTATATATATATATATATATATATATATATATATATATATATATATATATATATATATATATATATATATATATATATATATATATATATATATATATATATATAGGGGTAGGATCAAGTGAAAACACTTATAGTGGTGAAAACTGAAAACCAGACAGAGGTATACATATTGTAGCAAAAGGGGTACATAATATCTTATAAGGTGTACATATTTTTTGTGAATAAAAAAGTTCATATTATTTACAAAAATGCCATCAGAATATGTACCCCTTTTAAACATATATGTACACTATTTAGCAAATGTCTAATTATTTACAAAACTGCCACCCCAATATGTACTCTATTTGACCTTTTATGTACCCCTGTTTTCAGTTTTCACCATTTTAATTGGTTTTCACTAGACCTGGGAAAATTTGATCCGACCCGAAAATGGACCCGGGACCCGACCCGTAAAAACCCGAACCCGACCGATCCGAAAGAGACTTAACCCGAAACATGACCGACCCGATAATTACCCGACCGAAAATGACCCGACCGACAACCGACCCGACCGACCCGTTTTGACAGGTCTAATGTCAATTATTAGAACAATCTCAATGTTAGAATTCATTTCAAATAAAATTTTTGTTTTCAACTTATCTAAACATATTGACTCTATCATTTTAACCTTAAAACTCATTAATAGATCTTAAAAAATACGCAATTAACATCCTTTTATCCATCGTAATTATTATTGTTTAAAAAAAGGACGTTATAATCATCTTAATTGAATATATATATCTTGTTAAATCAATCAAATGAGTTTTTTGTTCTTCTACATTTCAGTAAGCAAATTGATATAATTTATAAGAACGTTTTGCACTTTTGAATGAGCTTTTTAGAAAAGAAATGTCGCTAGCTTAGATTATAAAACATGTGTCTTATTAATCGAAATATGTACTTAGTTATTTGTATATCTTTCTAACATGAATTTGTGAAAATATTTTTTATGAGAAAATGAGAAGATATTTAACGTCATTTTTATCTAACGTTACAACTTTAATAAACTCAATAACTTTTATAAAGCACGTATATTACAAGTCTTTCAAAATAAATATTAATTTTCTTATTTTCTTTACACTTAAATGAACCTGATATACCAACTAGTTTTAGAAAATCGCACATCTGGTTTCTTTAATGTGACACGTATCTTACAAATCCAACTATACATAGAGATTTAAAGTTTAGACAACGAGCGTCGTTATTACTGATTTTTTATAACTTGAATTCAATCACATATAAGGCTTTAATACCGTGTTAATTGATATGTGGATTAGTGTTATAGGGATGAGAAATATTTTTTTTATTAAAAAAGCTCTATAAATAATAAAATATGAGAAAATCATTTTTTAAATTTCATAAGGCATAACCCGTTGGGTCAACCCGACCGACCCGGAACCGAGAGTGACCCGAACCCGAAAATGACCCGAACGAAAATGACCCGACCCGTAACCCGACCGACCGACCGTTTTCCCAGGTCTAGTTTTCACATGATCCAAACCCTATATATATATATATATATATATATATATATATATATATATATATATATATATATATATATATATATATATATATATGTATATTATATATATATATATATATATATATATATATATATATATATATATATATATATATATATATATATATATCTATATATATATATATATATATATATATATATGGTGGTAGCCATAGTTATGATTCCGATTTGATTCTACGATTTCAAGATCTTTTAAGAGACCGATCCGCATTGTAGGTAATATCTTAATGTGGTAGAATCGTGCGATTCTACTTAACTCAACAATTTAGGTGGTAGAGACTAGGATCATAACACGATCCTACGATCTTACGATCCGATCTTACATGAGTATTTCAATCATAAATTATTTTCATATATAATAGAAATTTCACTTACATATAAATATATATTTAAAATAATTATATCAACAAATATTAATAAAAAAATAATTTGAACTAAAGAAGGGAAACAATAAAGCTAAACAACCATGCATTATTAAAGTTAAAAGCTCAAATCTTTGATTAATAAAAAAATATACTTTTACAGCTATTCAACTCATTTTAAACTATTTATTACATATATTCTCTGATTATCTCATGATTAATTGTTGTTAATCTTTTAATTATTTCGGCCAATTATTAAAAAAATTAATAAAAAATTAACTTTGTTAGAACTAACCTTTCAACCAAATCCAAAAAGAATCCTTCAAAAATAATTAATATTGTAAAAAGTTATTTGAATGGCAAGAGCTTTGGGGATTTTTTTTTCTTTTATGTGGTTTTTTTAGATATGTTGATGTGGAACTTTTTAGGGGTAAATGATGTGAGATAATAAAAATATTATCTATAGAGAGAGAAAAGGTTAAAGATAAAATCACCATTGAAGATCATAAGATGAGGGTGAAGTTGATAATTTCACATTAAGGAAAAAAATGAAAACAAGAACAAATTTAAATGTTACCCTTGAGTATTCAGTAGTAACAAAGTAAGGGAATTCATTTCCCTCATGTAATGGATTGGATTAACATTTCTTAAACCAAACAAAAAGTAATATAAAGTTGAAATGAATCCCTTTCCTACATCTTAAAAACACATACTAAACACCTTCTTAGTATGCCTTATTAATGCTCACGTATTATGTCTAGATTATTTACGGCCCGTTTGGTTAGTGGTACTAAATGGTGGTAATGAGAATGAATTAGGGCATGCTTGTATTGAGTGTAAATATTTAAGAGAGTTAAAAAGTCAAAGTAAGAAAATTAAGTTGATAAATGAGAAATTAGTGAAATTTCATTGTTGTAAAGGTGGAAGAATGGTTGCAAAGTAATGAAAAATGAAGGGAACTCTTCATTTTGTGGGGTAAATATTTATCCTAGAGGAGGGTGAGGGAATGTATTACCTCCATAATAGAGGAAATCATCTTCTTTTTATATCATTATTTTTATTTCATGCTCAATTTACCTTCTTCACTACTATCTCTATCTATACTTCAAATGCATCTCTATTTGCTTTCATTTCACTAGGTTGACTTGATTTCCCCCTTTAAATATTTACACCCAATCCAAGCATGCCCTAAATAGTGTAAAATTTCATCAGAATTTTCATGTCATTCCCATGGGCCATGGTAATGAAACTTTGATCACAAAAAGGTTTTTTTGTTCACAAATTTCCATTACCACCTAATACCATATTTCCCATTGGTAATGCATTGGAATGAATTTTATGAACAAAATGAAATGATTGAAGATTGTCAAGCATGGCCATTAAGGTAGCTAAGAGATTTTTCAACCATAATTACATTAGTTTTTCATTTCCATTACAGCGGTTTATTACCACCTACCACACGAGCCATTAGGATACATGAATAGGAAGAATTTATTTAGCATCTTTCTGCTCGTATATATAGACAGGTTGTACTAAACATTTCAGAAAAAAAAAACTTTCTAGTACTTTCATTAGGATCAAGTCAAATCTATATAAGAATACAATTGCTTGAAAATCAAGTAGGATACCTTTACAAAACCATATTAATATGTGTTGTGCTGTTGTTCCTTCTAAAATTTTTAAAAGTATAGATAAATACTTAACAAATTGATTCGGTGCGATATAGCTGATGAACGATAACAATTTCAATGACTTAACAAAACGTATGAACGGATAAATAAATTGCAAAATGAACACAAGGATTTAAGGAGGTTCACCCAATAATGGTTATGTCCTTGTGGTGTATAGTTGCTTACTTGTATTATATTATATGAGAATACTCTCTTACAAAAGAGAATTGCAATGATGTAAGAGATAAAACAATAGACTATGTGTTTGGCTTAGGGGTTGTGTTTGATGTGTTTTGTATGGCTAATGACCTCACTTTTTATAGAGCTTAATATTAATGAGTAACTACAACATTAATACATGTATAATGCTGAATATCAATTACAAAGTAACTGATATGAAAACTGCTTCAAGGGCCAAATGAAACGTCACGAGAAGAACCAAGCCTGTTGTACCCAGCTGCTCGTTCGAGCAGCCCACTTCAGAACTAACCTGCTGCGGCCTGCTGTGTGCTCGTTCGAGCACTCCCTTTCTGAAGCTACTGGATTGTACTGATCATATTGCTCGTTCGAGGCAACTAATGAATCCAGTGTGGCTCATTCGAGCACATACTTCAGTAGCTCGACCATTAATCTTCATGACCCATCAACATTCATCATAAGAGTCTTTTTAATTAACCCATTCAATGCACAAGTAACAGGCCCGGCCCAAGGGGTAGGCAAGGTGTGCAATTGCCTAGGGCCCAATAAATAAAGGGGCCCAAATATACATGTGTTATGAGTAATTAGAAAAAAAATCAATTTTCTAGCATTTCAATAGCCACGGCATGCAAAAAGCAAGATAGGAGAAATAAAAGGAAAGCTAGGTATGCGCCTTTTCCATTTCCACTTTCCCAGTACAAACTTACAGTTGTCTTCAATTTTCATAGAAAAACCAAAAATTAAATGAAAAGGGCAATGGCTTCCATTTTTAAAGGAGTAAAGGAGAAATAAATGGAATTGAGAAAGGCTTTCACATCAATCTCCATTGTGGGGATTGAACAACTGAAGCATATAGAGTAACTAATGCATCTTTTTTTTTCGATTTCTTATTTAAAGGTTCTTGTAATTTTTAAATTTTTTTGTTGATATTTTATGCGATTTTTCTTTTTGATTTTGTTATTTCTTTATCTTTTATTCTGCAATTTTTGATTTTTAGCAAGTTTTTTGGGTTCTACTTATGAAATTTGTCTTATTTGTTTGGGTTTTGATTCCAGAAAATTTTTGGGCTTTAATTTCTACAATTTATGGGTATTAGTTGCAACAATTTTCTGGGTTTCAATTTTGATTTGATTGTTTGGGTTCTAGTCCTAGTTATAATTTTTCTGGGTTCTAATTTTGGTATTTCTCCGTGTTTAATTTTTTTTGCTGTTCTTCGTTTTTCCGTTTTGATTTTTGTTAGAGATTATAGTTTGGCTACTAAGTTTTGATTTTGATTTTTTTGGTTCTTAGTTTAAGTTCTAATTTGTCTAGGTTATATCATTGTATATTGTTAAATGTGGCAGGAAAGATTGAATGCTTTAGAAAAGGTTGAATGGTTTGGCAATATTATCAATTGAGAAAGAATTGTTAGCAAAGGTTGATGTAATGTTATTATTGTCTATTGATGATTTTGCTTCATAGGAACAACTTTTTATGATTGTTTTGGTTTGTTTTTATAGCTATATGTTCATCACAACACATTTATATACTGCATTTTCTATATTTTTTCTTCTTAAAATTATATTTGATAAATATTATGGAAGGGGCCCTATTTTTTTATTTTGCCTAGGGCCCACACCATATTAGGAACGGCACTGACAAGTAACTTAATACTAGTAAAGCCACACTTGAACTCCATCATCAACACACATACATTAAGTCACAACTTAATATCTTTCATATGAAAAGTCTCCACATAAATGGACACATCAAATGTGAACTCAAGTCACATAATCATAACAATACCGTATTTTAGTTACTTTTCTACATTTTAATTTAAAAAATCTCATAATTTTATTAGTGCCGCTGCATCAACCTCATTGTGATCATTGCCAAAATTGCAAATGAACTATAAAATTTGCTATGGTCTCAACTTTTAAAAGCATATAACCCTATTCTTTTGGATAGCCATATATACATATTCATGAATTTTTACTACTCCCTCCAGTCCAGTTTTTTAGTTCTATTTGACTTTTCACACATGCCGAGACAACATTTTAACCCTTAATATCCCTAATTATTCTTAATCAAAAATTATAAAAAATTGATATTAATAATCCTTGTATTGAGACGAATCAAACAAGATCCCACATGACTATGTTTAAACTTATAGATTAAGAGTAAAATACAAATTAAGAGTGATGAGTGAATAGTGCCAAAAGTCAAATGGGACTAATAAACTGGACCGGAGGGAGTATAAATTATGTCTATAAGATATCATAACCTTTTCCATGATATCAATATCATTTAATTTTAAGTTTCCTTATTTGTGGTGGTATTATTTGAACAGAACCGTTTTCAATAAATTAGGAAAAGAACAAGAAGCATTTAGAGAATTGACAACACTCATGTCAAAGGTTGCCTCTGGTTTTGCTATTGCTGACTTATACCCATCAATAAAGTTACTTCAGTCAATTGGTGGAATGAAGAGAACATTAAAAAATATGGTCAAGGAGTCAAACAGGATACTTGACCCCATAATTGAAGACCACAAGTCAAATACACAAGTCAAACTGGATCATCAAGATTTATTGGATGTTCTTTTAAAATTCCACAATAATCATCCGGATCAGAATAACTTCTCATTAAGCACCGATAATATCAAAGGAATAATTTTGGTAAGTGATTTTGGAATGTATTTTGTTAAATATTACTACCTCCTATTCCGCCTAAATGTCCCTTTTAGTTTTTTTTGACACTATTTGCTTATCACTTTTAATTTGTATTTTACTCTCAATCTATAGGTTAAAACATAGTCATGTGGATCTTATTTGATTCGTCTTAATACAAGGATTATTAATATCAAATTTTTACAATTTTTAGTTAAGAATAATTTAAGATATTAACGGTTAAAATATTACCTCGGCAAGTGTGAAACACTAAATGTGACATTTGGGCTGAATATGAGGGAGTGCTATATACGACCGTCAGTTATGAAACACTTGCATCTAATTGATACATATTATGTGTGAATATGTAATTATCAGTTGTAAAACATATGTGTTCTTTCAAAATAATATGAGGGAGTGCTGATCAATGAGAGTATATATATCAAAATAATACACAAATTTGACTTGTAGTAAAAGTATTGGCTACTTAAATTGCTTAATTATGCATTATACAAAGCAACATATGTGTTCTTTCAAATAAAAATATTTAAGTTTTCTTATGTTTTGCTAAAGTTAATTTAAAATCAATAATCATGATGGATTAATTATTCGATTTTTCTAATCCATGTACTTGGTGCATAAGTGTCGATTAAAACATAGGTAAATTTGTTAAAATCGAAATGAAATATTCATTAAAGATTCATTATGATTGTAATTTTTATAGAGTTTTTCAAAACATAGTTGAACAAATTTACCTAGTAAACGAATCCTACCCACCTGATGAATAAAGTTAGAAAAATCATTCATTTAGTAATAAAAATAGAATATAATGTTATTATTGTCTTATTTTATTACATCTATATATATATAATCGATCATCACATTCTTCCCCAACAAATCATGGAAAATATTTTTTAAGTTTTAGTTCTACATTTAAATCAAAATAGCTACAAGACTTTGAAATGCCGATAATCTTTAGACCCTTTTATAAAATCTTTATTATGATATTTTCATATACTTTGACCTCAATATCCTAAATTCTGACTTCATCCCCTATTATATTAATATAATGATTTTATCCATATATGTAACAAATTATGATATCTATATTATAGGAAATATTTGGTGCTGGTAGTGAAACATCTTCAACAACAATCGAATGGGTAATGGCAGAGTTGATAAAGAATCCCGAGGTAATGAAAAGGGTACAAAATGAAGTTAGGGAAGTTTACAAAAACAAAGAAATAATTAATGAGACATATCTACATGAACTCAAATTCTTGAAGATGATCATTAAAGAAACATTAAGACTACATCCTCCCGCACCTCTTCTAATCCCTCGAGAATCCATCAAACATTGCCAAATTTTCGGCTATGATATTCCTCCTAAATCTCGCGTTATGGTGAATGTATACGCCATTGGAAGAGATCCCGACTATTGGAAAGAACCTAATATGTTTAAGCCAGAAAGATTTGAGACATCTTTAACGGATTATAAAGGTAATAATTTTGAATTTATTCCGTTTGGTGCGGGTAGAAGAATGTGTCCTGGTTTGGCATTAGGTGTTGCAAACATTGAGCTTCCTTTAGCTATGTTGCTTTACCATTTTAATTGGAAGTTGCCTGATGGAGTTGTGGTAGATGATTTGGATATGAGTGAACTATTTGGAATCACGGTCAGGAAAAAGACTCCATTACGTATAATTCCTATTCCTTATAATTACTCCTATACTAATTGTTGATTATGTAATTTTTGCTTTTTTTTTTTTTTGGTTATAATGCTTGTATCTGATTAATAATGCTATGATATTGGAATGTTGGAAATACACCAATAAGATGTAATTATTTTCATATTTGAGAGAATTTTAAAAGGCTTTTGATATAATTTTTTAGAATTAGTATTTTTCGTACTTTAATAGAAATAACCAGGATACAGTTGGTAATGGATAAGTGAGTAATTTTTAATTGCTCACTTATCGAACTAATAGATACAATCTCATTTGTGAACCAATTGTAGGAATAGATAACCAGTGGAGTATTTTGATGTTTGGTTGTTTATTAATAGCTGATGAAATAGTGAAATCGTTCGAATGGGATGAAGTAGTTAGGTAGACTTGAACAATAAATTTAAAAAATTATGTCGGTCATTTGGATCTTTAAAGTCAAACACTAAATTCAGAACAGGTATTCAACAAGAACGATGGGATGTAGTAGCGAGGTAGACTCTGAACAATATTGGGGTGACATGGTCCAAAATTATACTTCCTTCGTCCCAATTTAATTGTCCACATTTCCTTTTTGGGTCATTCCACTTTAATTATCCACTTTCTATTTATGGCAAAGACTTTTTATTAAAATACCCCCAACTATCCCAACTTATATTATTTAAAATGCCCCACATACCACCTTTTTAATTATTATAATCACTTAAAATACCCCACTACCACCTTTTCAATTATTATAATCACTTAAAATACCCCACTACCACCCCTTTCTTATTTTCCGTGTCCACATCAAAGTGGACAATATAAGTGAGATTGAGGGAGTAATATGAATGAGAATGAAGATTTTTCAAATTGTTTGATCGCTTATACAAAATACGACACAAGTGGTGTATCGGTTTGAGCAAAGATATCTTCTTGGCATGTATGTTAACTTCCCAAAGAAGCGAATCCACAAACAATGCAATTCGATGACTTGTTACATTAATCCCACCTTTTGATTAAACATGAATAATGCCAAGTTCGGGGGTTATTTTCTTAGAGTACACCCGGTAACCGAATGACTTACTATAGCAAATTTTATTTCTTAAAAAAAGATAAATTAAATAAAATGTCGAAAAAATATTCAAAAAATGTTTAAGTTTTATTTGATTTTTTTTAATATTCAGAATTTTTATATAAATTCTTAAAAATTTTTCTAATTTTAGTTGACATTAATTTCGAATCTACATTTTTTTGGTGAATTACCCTACTATAGAAGGTCATCTAGTTACCTAAGTTTAATTTAAGCAATACCCCTAAACTTTAGATTATTTATAGTTAATTAATAGGTGAGATTATGTTGAAAAATTATGAAAAAGTAGGATTATTTTAGGTAATTTTTTCTTAAAACAATCATCATCATAGTCATCATCATCATACACAGTATATCCCGCCCATTAAAAACTATGGCCAGTGTCTAGGGAGGGAAGGACGGCGGCAACTCATACTCATGAAGGAGAGCACGACCAAAGAGTCCCCAAGCTCGAGAAATGATAATATATAAGAATCAAATTTAGCAGCTGTTGGGACCGTGTGCGGCTACGGCGAACTACACATGTCTACATCTTATCACACTTAAGCGTTATCCGTATACATAAGATAAATATAGCTAAAAAAACATATTGATATAATATAATATAGTAAAACAATTGAAAAATGATAAAGAAAACAATAAAATAGCAGTAAAAGCAACGGATAAAAGCTAGAAAACAAGAGCACCGACAAAAAAGTGAAGTGATCGTCAGTAGTCTAAAACATATATAAGACGCCTCCAACTACTCCTATCCCTAGTCAGGTTCTTAGAGTGGTTAAGTTCTTGCAAGTCAAATCTTATTTGCTCATCCCACGTTCTCTTGGGTCTTCCTCGACTCCTCTTACCCTCTACTATAATGCTCTCTATTCTTATCACGGGGGCGTCGAAAGTTTTTCTCCGCACATGTCCAAACCACCTCAATTTACTTTCGTACATTTTTGCAGAAATAGAGGCAACACCTAGTTTGTTTCTTAAAACAATACATAATCAAAAACAACTTAACGCAAAGAAATATTTTACAACCAAAATAACAATAGTAACAATATTTATCTGTGATACCCCAGATTCAGCTTGAAATGAGATTGACAGACTACTCATATCGACAATGTGCATCTTCTTTTCTAGAGAGCCCATTTGCTAAGAACTCCACAGTTAAGCGTGCTTGGTGGGGAGCAATCTTAAGATGGGTGACCTCCTGAGAAGTTTCCCGGGTGCGCACGAGTGAGGCCAAAATGCGCTGGAAAGACTTGTGTTAGTCTGTGGGGCTAGTCTACAGTTTCCCTGAGTAGTCACTGGTGGTCCGTTGGGCCGGAGTGTTACATTATCATTCAAGCTTATTTTATATATTGCGACAAATGTGTAAGAAAAATAAAGTTAAGTAGAATCTAATCTGAATTGTCTAATAGTATATTTTCACGATATAAACTTTTTATAATTTAAAGTTATGCAAAATTCGATATATAAATAAATAACATAACACATTGAATTGCGTAAAAGCTCAAAGGTAGCAAGTATGTAATAGAACAGAGGAAGTATTTGTACTTTTCTAACATTTTATGAGCCCTATGCAAAATAAACAAATACACCCTTTCTGTATAAGATTAATTTCGGTTTTTAATGGATGTTTAGCTAAATAAAACTAGAAATTTTACAAGTAATGTTTTACGTCAGCATTGAGAAATTAAGATATGTGACCTCTTTCAAGCTTTGGACCCTAAGCTAATGATTACCTTAGCAAATTTGACTCATTCTTCAAACATAGTTTATTTAACATAAACTATTATTACTTTCACATATTCTAAATTTTGAGTCCTTATCATAACACTATTACTTTCAAAAATTTATATTTCAACTCTTCATATCCACTACATCCATTGAAAAATCCCAAATTACAGCTTACTTTTCCAATAATTGAAGGAAAAAAATGGAAGTTTTAAGCCATTTTTCACACACAATAATCTCCATTTTCATACTTCTTTTACCACTTTTCATCATCTTCAAAATACTAAAACCAGTACACCAAAAACTAACCCTACCTCCAGGACCTCCAAAACTACCCATAATAGGAAACCTACACCAACTCACATCTAATAAAACCCCAATACATCACCGCCTACAAGAGCTAGCTAAGGTGTATGGTCCTATCATGCACCTTCGTCTAGGGGAAGTTTCCACCGTAGTGATCTCTTCCCCTGAGTTGGCAAAGGCGGTTATGCGAACACACGATGCAAATTTCGCAAGCCGACCGGAGCTTATGGTCGGTAAATACTTGTACTCTGATAGCAGTGACATTGCGTTAGCCCCTTACGGTGAGTACTGGAGGCAGGTTCGAAAGATCGCCACGCTCGAGCTTTTCACTGCGAGGCGAGTCCAATCTTTTAGAGCCATTAGGGAAGAGGAGGGTAACAATTTGATCAAGTTTATAGCTACCAAGGCAGCTCATGGGTCCTTGGTTAATCTTAGTGAATGTCTTTTTGGGCTTATCTTTGACTTGACTTCCAGGTATCTTCTTTTAAGCGTATACTATATATTTTTTACATTTGTTATTATATTGATGTGGATGAATAATTGAAATGAAGGAAAGCTATATTTTGAATTTTGCTCTATAAAAAAGGGGCGAATATGCTCACTCTGAATTGACCACTTTTTGTCGCGTATTGAAATGAAAGATGTTGAAGGTCTTGTGAGAAATAATATAGAAAACACAACAGAATAATGGACGACAGAACAATCAATTTAATGAGGTATCTGGATACCTATTCCTTAAACAATATTTACTTTATTATAATATAGCAATTTGATTATAAAATCATAATACAAAAACTTGCGTAAGACGGTCTTAGAATAAGACGAGCGTTGAGCCGGCCCAATTTTATTGGTTTTTTTTATTTTCTGCGCAATTTTCAATTTGGACCTTAAATGTATCAGTTTTGACCTTAAACATTTCAATTTCAACCTAAAGTAATAATTTAACATATCAATTAAAGTAAAATTTTCAATTTGAA
>JAAKBH010001074.1:0-55882 GCA_019776075.1 Amaranthus palmeri
TACAAGTATATTTTATTTTAATTTTTTTTTCATTCAAATGCTTGCTTGGTGTCGTTCCAGTGGATGTCGCAAAACTCATTATGATTTGAAGCTAAAGTTGTTTTCAAATTAGCGGTGCAAGTATATGTTGAGTGCTATCAGTATCAGTACTTGCTAGATGGGTGTCTGATGAGATTTAAGTAGCAAATGTTGTTTTTAGATTATGCGAGATTTGAACGTACATATTTTAAATATGATGCAGTATTGCCTTTGGGATCAGTTTAAAGAGCTGGAGTCGATGCCTTTGAGGAGAGCAATGCACCTGGCTAGATTTGTGGCAGAGATGCTTGCAAGTTTCACCCTTTCCCTTGCAACTTTAAAAGTAGTTGATCTAAGTGATGCCACCCAACTTACTGCAAAGAGGATCATGCATTTTCGGATGCTTTTCGAGCTATTTTGGAACATTCAGATAGCGTAGTGTGGAACATCTTTACACGAATAGCCATCACGCCTGAGCTTGAAGATCTACGTAGTGGTCTCGAGTTTTTTCATGAGAGAGTATGTCGTAGCAGTTAACAATAGTGTTGCTAAAAGGTATAAGCTTGCAAAGAAAGCGCGCTCAACAATGCTCAAGGTGTTTTGATGTAGAATTAGTGAGATTATTATTATTTTTTTTTATAATTTTTAATTAAATTAAATTAAATGTCAATTTTTTTGACTTAATGGTACAAGCCAAAGTTGCTTCCTCTACTCTAGAACTATATCTTTCTGTAGGAAGCAAGACATCATATTGGGTTGCATTTGGTACAAGAAAATCAAAGCAAGTGTACCAAATCTAAGCAATTCCTTAGAAGAACTACCAACCACAAATTAGTGAATTAGTTCTTGAAACATTAAAAGATGAAGTACCATTCCTCCTATCATCTTAGAAGTTAGAGCCTAAACTATCAATGCACATCAAAAGTGCGAAAAACGTTCCCTCGATGCCTAAAGGGCAAGCCTTGTACTCAACACTACCATTGGCATCCATCGAACGCGACTGATTATGTGATAAACCGTTTCCTCCATGATAATGAAGAAAGAATCTGGGATTCCAAGTAGTAAATTCCATCTAAGAATGAACATTAGATCTAACATTCCAGATACACCGTAGAGGAGTTGTGCATGGAATAGTAGTGTTCTAAGTGGGAAGTCTTTAAAGAATCTATGGTAGATGAATACACCAATTATTGATCCCACTGCTCCAATTGCATACATCATTCCAACAAATTCCTGCACTTGTACAAATTGGTAACAACCATTAGCTACTATACTCATTAAACTTGTGTAGATTTAATCACGGGTCTAGCATCCTATTGAATCCGCAACAGAACTAACCTAAATTTTACGGTCATGGTTTGAGAGTTTAAACTATTCAGTAAGTTGCGCAATAATATAAAAGATGTGTCTTTTTTAAGAATATTAAAGAAAAACATACCTTGGAGAAAGCAGGACCAACTTTAGGATCAGTGTACCAATAAAAATGACCTTCATGAGTGCTATAACTAAGGGCCAAAGTAAGAAACATGAATAGCGATGGTTTCCACACTTGAGGGTATTTTATTGTTGTGTATATATTTTCCATTGCTCTTCCTACTCTTTCTACTACCTGCTTCACATGATCATTATATATACGTTAAAAAGTTATATAATAAGTTTAATAAGCACAAAACATAAAGAAAATTTTACATAGAACCACCTTACATTAACATTTTGGTTTCACATGTACAACTGTATGTGTGATAATGCAATATTTATCACAATTTATGAGTAGGGAAAGTCTAACCTTCTTAGAACCTTGAGTAGAGTTGGAAACTCTTTCTTCATACATAAGAAAACCCAAAATGATAAGTGAAGCTGGTGCGATAGTTAAAAGTCCAAGCGCTTCCTAACAAGTGAATATTTAAAACAGCACACAAACAAAAGCTCAGAATTAATTAAAAACCTCCTAAAATGCAAATTGAGTTTGCCTACACTATGAAAGAAATATTTGAGTTAAAAATTCTATTAATACTAAACTGTATAAATATAACATAGAAAAAAAACATTCAAATTGGTTCAATATATAATCAGAGATGACAACTACTCTCACTAAACTAAACCAATATATTCGCTCATATTTATATTAATAATTATTTTTAGTGGTTATACACATAGTTGCGTTTATTTATATTGAATTATTCGCGAATTATAAATGTTATTAAAGAGTAAACCTTTAGCGAATTACAATCTTATAGTTTTTTACCTATTAAAAACATCAATGTCTATAATGTTTAGACCAAGTAACAGGATTTTATCTATTTTAGTGGTTGAACCTGTGACTTGGCTTGAACGCTGTAAACATTAATACTTTGGTGATTGTAATTCGCCCAAAAGAAACATTGAGGATTTTAATTCGCAAGATGTCTAAACTTAAGTTAGTAATTCACAAACTTTTAATTTAAATTTATATTACAATCAAATAATAAATTTATTTCTAGCGGAATAAAGAAAATTTGATTTACTATTCGCAATATATAAAAACAAGTTTTTTTGATTGCCCAAACATAGTGCAAAAATAAGACCGCGACATATTGGAAAGGCCGCGTTGGAAAGGTTTTTAGATAAATCGTTCCAATTTTTCCTACGTTGGAAAGGTGTAAAATAACCGCGTTTTAGGCCTGTTCAAGGGAAATCTCATTTTTTTGACCGATATTTGGCGATACGACAACCCGTTAGGCCATTACCGTATTACCGTTCCTTTACCACAATCGCGATCGTTCCCGCGTTTTTGCACCATGTGCCCAAATAATGCTAAGCAGACAAATATTCAATCTGAAATGAATTAAAAAAACACAAATTCTTACTTGAGACCGTCTTTTGTAAAGACGGATTTCAAAAGCCAAACTCAATTCTAAATATATATCGTTACAACTCTAAATTTAGATTTGGGCTGAACTTTCAAGAGTCATCTTTAAAAAATACGGTCTTTAAAAGGGCACCTTAAAAAAAACGTTAAGAATGAAAAAAAAAAAAAAACGAACCTGAGGTCCAAGCAAATGAATAAGAAAACCACTAATGGAGAAACCCAATAAAGCTCCAAAAGAGTTACAAAATCCACAAAGAGACTGTAAATTAGCAGCCAATTCATTGACTTTTATACTATTTTTAGCAATACTTGCATCCATTGTTGCTATTGACATTGCCATTCCACCCTTAACTCCCATCAAACAACTTAGAGCTATGCTTACCGGCAACATCGGAACCGCCGTCACAAACACCGCTGATAAAACTCCGATGAAACCAGCAGTTATAAGATACGGTGTTCGATGATAACCCATGATTGGAAACACATCAGTAAGTAAACCCCATAAGGGTCTTAAGATCCATGGAATGTAATTAAATCCAACATAAAATTGAGCTGAAGAAGGTTTTACTTTCTGAACATCTTTCCAGTAATAATCTGTTACGATTCGGAATAATGAATCGGAAACGCCTATGTTTAGGCCGTACACTAGGATGATGCCTACCATGAAACTTGGGTCTAAGGAAGATGTGATCTTTTGGAGCCATACAATGGGTTCCATCAGGATCTGGCTCAAACTCAAACTCAAACTCGGCTTTTCGGGTTTTCGTGGCGGTGGTGATGGTGGTGGTGATGAGGTGTTGACATCCTCTGTTTCATTGAAGCTCATTGGGGCTTCCATGGAGAAACAGAGGATGGTGGAAGGAGGATCAAAGACTTTGACCTTGCAAGTTTCTAAAAATAGGGAGATGCAACTGAGTATTACTTTATGTAACATGGGAGTTACATAAATTTGATAATTCCAATAGAGTTAAAGTTTTTTTTTGGAGTATTTTTACTAGTGGGACTATAAAATTTAGGATTAATATGTTGGGTGTCCGGTCCATTTTATTTATAATACTTTTGGTCTTTAAATGTTTGAGCCTACTTATTATAACTTGGGGTTAGCTTCTCTTGGAAGCTTTAAGTGGTCATTTTAAAGTCTTTGTAGCACTAAAAAAGGATGAGAGTAGTTTTCAAAATCTAAACACACAAAAAAATAGAGAGAAAAAGTGAGGTTTCATTTTCGGAGGTTTTAGGGCACCCTTCAGTAATTTGTCCATTGCCGGAAATCGCACAGTTGGATCCTCCTCAAATTTTGGCAGCTTGTTCCTGACACCAAGGGCTTCATTTTGAACGTTTAGATCGTTAGTTTGAGCTCTGGTTGGATAGCAGTTACGTCTGGACACAACTGCTGTGTTTTTGGTGAAATCCTCTTCATTTTTCTTCTTCTATTGTATTTCTCTTGTTGATGGTTGATGGTGGGTAGTGCATTTTGTTGGATTGCTATTGGCTAGCAAAGCTCTTATTCCTGCTGATACTACAACTTCTCTTAATCCTTGTGATTATTGTTTGGCTGGCAAGCAACATAGAGCTTCTTTTGCTAAGAAGTCTATTAGGAGGAAAGAAAAATTGGATCTTGTGCATTCGGATGTTTGTGGTCCAATCGAGGTGGAGTCTCTTGGTGGTAGTAAATACTTTGTCACTTTTATTGATGATGCTACGCGAGAAACTTGGGTTTATATATTGAAAGCAAAAGGCCAAGTGTTCAAGACCTTCTAGAAATTTCATGCCATTGTTAAAAGAGAGACAGAAAAAAAGCTCAAATGTCTTCGAACTGACAATGGTGGTGAATACACTTCAAATGATTTTGAAGGCTATTGTTCTCATCACATTATTAGGCACGAGAAAACTGTTCCAGGACCCCCACAACATAATGGTGTTGTAGAAAGAATGAATAGAACCATTGTGGAGAAGGTGAGGTCTATGTTGAGAATGTCAAATCTTCCTAAACCATTATGGGCTGAGGCTGTGAATACTGCGGTTTATGTGATCAATCGAGCTCCATCAGTTCCTTTGGGTTTTGAGAATCCGGAGAAAATGTGGAAGGGCAATGATCCTTCTTACTCACACTTAAGGGTATTTGGGTGCAAGGCATTCATGCATGTTCCGGAAGAGCAGAGGTTGAAGCTTGATTCAAAGTCAACTTCTTGCATATTTGTTGGGTATGGTGATGAAGAGTATGGTTACATGCTTTTTGATCCTGAAAAAGGGAAGGTTGCAAGAAGTAGAGATGTGGTGTTTTATGAGCACGAGATGGGTTCAGATCTTTTGAATGTTGATAAGGCTACTACTTCAGATTTGCCACTTGCTACTGATGATACTTTTACTCCTATTCCTATTGATCGTCCAGCAAATGAGGAGGTTGATGAAGCTGTACTTGATAATGTTGGTGAGGTACATCATGATGGTGATGCAATTTATGAGCTAGAATTGGTAAGCCGATATTTATCCAATCCGGGTAAAGTTCATTGGGAAGCAGTGAAGTGGATCTTCAGATACTTATGGGGCACCTCCAAATTGAGTTTATGCTATGGGAGTTTTAAACTTATTCTCCATGGTTAAACTGATGCAGACATGGCTGAGGATGTTGATAGCAGAAAGTCTACCTCAGGTTACTTATTTACATTTTCAGGGGGAGCCCTCTCATGGCAATCCAGTTGCAAAAGTGTGTAGTATTGTCTACTACTGAGGCAGAGTATACAGCAGCAGTGAAAGCAGGGAAGGAGATGATTTGGTTGAAAAGGTTCCTTAAGGAGTTGGGCATGAGTCAAGATGAGCATGTAGTACTTTGTGATAGTCAAAGTGCTATGGATTTGAGCAAGAATGCCATGTATCATACTCGTACCAAACACATTGATGTTAGATTCCATTGGTTACGAGATGTGATTGAGGATAATTAGATGAAGCTGAAGAAAATTCACACGCACAAGAATGGTGCAGATATGTTGACAAAGATTGTTCCCGAAAGCAAGGTTGAGCTTTGTAGCAAGCTTGCTGGGTTGAGCTTCAAGTGATCATTGAAGCATTGTTATATCCTACGTAATGGGGCTGGAGTGGGAGATTGTTGGGTGTCCAGCCCATTTTATTAGTTATGATACTTTTGGTGTTTAAATGTTTGGGCCTACTTATTATAACTTTGGGTTAGCTTCTCTTGGAAGCTTTAAGTGGTCATTTTAAAGTCTTTGTACCACTAAAAAAGGATGAGAGTAGTTTTCAAAATAAAACACACACAAAAGTAGAGAGAAAAAGTGAGGTTTCATTTTCGGAGGTTTTAGGGCACCCTTTAGTAATTTGTCCATTGCCGGAAATCGTACCGTTGGATCGTCCTCAAATGTTGGCAGCTTGTTCCTGACACCAAGGGATTCATTTTGAATGGTTAGATTGTTAGTTTGAGCTCTGGTTGGGTAGCAGTTACGTCTGGACATAACTACTGTGTTTTTGGTGAAATCCTCTTCATTTTTCTTCTTCTATTGTATTTCTCTTGTTGTTGATGGTTTATTGGCTATTGTTTGTCTTTTGATGCTCATTGTTGGTTATTATTGGTGATTGAAGTGAGTTAAGGTTTAGTCTTGGTTTGGTTGATTGTTTTGCCTAAATTGATCTTAGTGTGGGTGTTGTTGGCGTTGTTATCAACCCTTTGTGCCCAACATAATAGTCTTATTAAATTATTGCTATTGTTAAATTTGTTTATGGGTTAATTTTACTCATACAAGTGATTGAATTTAAAATCACAAAACTTGCATGTATGATATTTCTTTTTCTATTATTGTCGAGTTTAAGCCTTAAAATATACATTTCACCTCTTAAAATGTAAATTTTAGTTCTTAAAACACCTACTTTAACCCTTAATTTTATGTTTTACTTATCTACTTTAACCGTAAACATCCATTTCAAGACTTAGAATATTTATTCCAATGATTGAAAGTTTGTCAAATCCAAAACTTAAAATAATTATTTTAAGGTCAAAAATGTCCAATTTAAATTTTAAAATGGCAACTTTAAAATTATAGGTTGAACTTGTAAGTGGTCGCACGTATGTGGCCGTCTCATAGGAGATTTGCTGGAAGAAAATAAATAAAAATAAGTGAATATAAGTAATATGTTTGTGGATGTGAGAGTAAATTAAGAGTAGTTTATAGATGATGTTAGGAGAAAGGGTGTGAATTTCATTCCCAAACTAAGAAGTTTACAAATTTTTGAGAACATTTAAAATGACAAAATATAGCAATGTCAAAGAAACAAAGCACATTTTGAATTAATTCTACTCATACTTTAATGCTCTTTAAAATATTTAATGTTTCATTTAGTTGCTTGAGCTAATGCAACTCATAAATTAATTGCGATCTCTTTCCTAAAACTAATAATTCAAATAATGAGCTTATTCCATTAAAAAGAGTTATTTGTGAATCAGTAATAAGTCTCATGGGAGACGGTCTATTCTATAGACGGAATTTATGAAGTCCAGCCCAAAATATAAAATAGTATATTTGGGGTTATAATAAATTATTTGGGGTTATAATAACTTATATTTGGGGTTATAGAATAGTATATTCGAGGTTATAATACCTTACATTTAGGATTATAACAAAATATAATGGATATTATAATAAAAAAATCAGTTAAAGGAAATGGATTGACCCAATTTTGTGGTCTATCCTATAGACTGTCTCTTGTGAGATTTTGTGTTTGTGAATAGAATATTTGCAATGTTGAAATAAGTGTTGAAGGTTGTATACTATAACAATTGTGATCTCTTTTATCAATTTAATTGTTATTTGATCAAATGTATGATATGATTTTCTGTTCATATTTTCATGTATTGTGTAACCCTTACTAGTGAATTCAATTTCAATATCAATGTTTATGTTGAACATTTAGTGTATAATAACACATAATAATCCTGAGTATTTTAATCACTAAGTACTACTAAAGTAGTGGGACAGTTTAAGTCCGTAATATATCGATTAAAGCTATAATAATAGTGGGATAATATACGTATTAATTTACGAGGTCCAAATAGGTGTTTTAAGATAACACAAAAAACAAGGGAAAATGGGCAGAAGGTTAGCGCCGAGTCGGCGCTCCCTTGTGTAGCCTCGTCGCCGACTCGGCGCTTGGCTACTGGAAAAACAGGTTTGAGGCAGAGACTTGGCGCCGAGTCGGCGCCCACTTTTGTGGGCTCGTCGCCGACTCGGCGATAGGTCACTGGAAGTGACCGTTGCCTTTTTCTTCCCGTTTTCTTGTGTTTAATGCCTTGGATCCTTTTGATTACACTCTTAAATCTGATGTTACAAGAGTATAATTGTGTGATTATGCCCATGAATGACCAAGATTAATGTCATTCAATTGCTTGATCATGAATTGGGTCATTAAGGTGATTAAAGAGCCATAGGCTCCTCTTGACTATAAATAGAGGGCAATGGCTTAGAGATTTCTTACACCTTTTCACAATAAATCTCTGAATTCTTTCTTCTCTAAGTTCTTCTCATTTGTCTTGTGCACTCAAGAGAGTAATTAACTTTTGTGTGCATGTTCCATTGCTTATAATTCGATAAACACATAGCTATTACGTTATATTCCCTAAGTACTAAGGGCATATAAGAGTTGTTTGTATCTCGTTGTGAATTTCCACATCCAAACCCAAGTACCGTTGTGGGGGAAATATCACAAAAGGAAAGTGATCACACGCCTACAACTTGTATCAAGTTTCCGGGTAACAAATCGTGTTACAAACTTATCTCACTTTCCATTAAGCATTGTAATTAAGTTGTAATTTCATTTTTGTCATCTTAACGGGGTTTGAAACAAATTCCCGTTTGTAATTTGTTTACATTATATACTACTTGTAATAGTTTACACTTGTGTTTTTCAATCTTAATTGCTAATATCTAGACCTGCGCAACGGGCTACAGGCCCATTGGATCCCCGAATCCAACCCTTTATTTAACGGGCTTTAGACGGGCCGGGTCTTAATGGATCGGATTTCAATAGAAGCCTACTTCATAGTAAAATGGAGCGGGTGGAAAACAAGCTTTACACGGGTCCTAGACCGGCCTTCACGTTTTACTTGAGATTTGGTTACAAAGCATAACATTACATTACCTTCAGTATCTTATTTTGCTTCGGTATCTCAACTTTTCAAACAAAGTATATTACTAACACAGCAAAATAGTAAATGGCGTTGAATTACTGATAATAGAAATATTTGATTAAAATAAAGACCTTTAATTCGATAAACTGGCTGAAGCGCGCTGGGTTCGGCAAATCCGACCCGTTTGAAGGCCATTTTAATCTTGTAATATCCGGCCCGACCCGGCTCTACAAGAGCAGCTCTGGCCCGTATCCGGCCCAATGCACATATCTGCTAATATCTAAAAAACATCAAACTCCTTTCATTTAGTTTTTAATTTTTATGGTGAAACCGTGAGAGATTTGATGTTATAAGTTTAAAAAGTCACTTTCCATTAAATAAATGTATTAAGCAAGCAATTGGTTATTTGGTGGTGTGATTAAGTCAAAAGTTTGAGCAAGACATTTTAAAATGTCAGCGCAAATAAGTTTAAGTTGAATTAATGTTAAGTGGTGTGAATTAAAATATTTAAAGACAACTTTTATTTACACAATTGAGTTTTAGGATATTTGATCGGATATGACTGAATACCAGGTGAACTCTTAGCAAGACATCTTAAGGGTGTATAGCTCACATAAAATAAATTCAACTTCTTTTTAATGAAGATGACAAGTTAATACATAAACATCAACAGAAAATTACTATTCACTCATCAAGCTACTCCAGCCGTATCTATTCCTGGTGCATACCATTGAGTTTTATGCTGCCAGTACCTTCTGTATGTCTTTCTGCATGAATTCAAATCAAATTGCACCATTAAAGTACTATATATCTTTGACTTTAACTATCATACATTGATTTCTGTATCATCATCAACCCAACACCCTATTCAAACACAGGGTTTAGGTGAGGAAAGGTCACGGACAGCCCATACCCAAATCCCCTCCAGAGTGAGGGCTAGAGAAAAGTGGTTAATTTTACCCCCAAATTGATCTTCTGTATGCCCTTGTTTATTTTACGGGGTGTCCATGTTGTTAATTGAGTTCGTTTACATCATTTTCAAAAAACGTTCAATAAATCAGAGTCCAATAAAATGGTTCAAGTACCAAACAAATGGCACGAGGGGAAAGGAGTTGAGAGCAGTGGTGCATCAACAGGTTCATTGAGTACACACACACAGCAACAGCAAGAACAATATTGCAATACTCCAATGCCAAGTGGCTACCGCTTAGGTGGGGTTTGGAGGAATCAAATGTGCGTATATTTACCCTTGTACATTGAGGATAAGGAAAAGAACTACGGAACCTCATATGACTAATTCACTTATACCGGTAGCAAATTTGAAGAGTGATATTCCATTCATAGTAAGAAAATAGTATAATGTACTGCAAGATTCTACCTCTATTTGTAAAGGGGATGTTGTAGGTGCATATCTCTGTACAACCTTGCCATTTTTGTCCACTAAAAACTTCTCAAAGTTCCACTTGATCAAGTCACCCAGAAGCCCACCAGCACTTGATTTGAGAAACTGGTATACAGGAGCTGTATTTGGACCATTCACATCCACCTGTTGCATAAGAAGTCATTGAGGTCAGTAACTAGTGATTAGTTTTTCTTGAAGTTTTGGGATGGTGAAATTTACTAACAAACCTTGTCAAAGATGGGGAATTCAGCTTTGAACCTTGTACAAGCAAATTGCTTAATCTCGGGATTTGATCCTGGTTCTTGACCTCCAAATTGGTTGCATGGGAATGCTAAAATCTCAAAGCCTGTACAGTAAAATGATCAAAGTAACATTCGTTTGTCCGTTTGATAGGCCATAGAAGAGGTTCTTCAGATAAATCAATGTTTAAAACCCATCAAGATTCAAGAGCATTGCTTTCAGAGCAGCACTCCAGTAGGTCTACGCATACTAGTATACAATATAAGCTTCTACATCAAGAGAATGCCAAAAAGAATATCTAAAGTACCCAACAGTCTAACGAATATATATAATACTTTAGAATGGCAATTGGCAAGGTCACTCAAGCACACAAGTATAAGAATTGACTCATCCTGTATGAAATGCTAATAGAATCATTTCATTACCGAAGAAGAAACTCGGGAATTTTCAGGGAAGTACATGTTCGGCATAATGCTAACAGCTATACTAGCTGTCAAAAAACTGACGAGTTTAGACCGAACGTACAAGAATTGAACACAACAAAAACAATCAGCATACCCTGAGTTTTGTACTTCTCGTAGAGGTGTGAAAGTTCCGTATAATTTGATGATGTCAAACCACTGAAAAGAAAATTTAGTCATTAATCGTGATGTACATACATATTTATATACCTCAGTTATCAAACCACAAATTTGCACAGAAGATTAAACCATTTCTTCGACTGACTCCAATCCATTCCATTACTCTAATGCCATTTAGTAGCTCCGACCTAGGCTAGGATTTGAGGAGTCGCGTGTATGCAAACATACCCTTGTTAGTAACAAAAAAGTGATTGTTTTTATTGAGTCATGGCAGATGGCACATACATAAATAATATGTACACATGATTTGATCAGCCATTTTAGCATGATCCATTATAATACAAAACAAAGAATTGTAAATCTTTGGCCTCCACGAAATAAGGGATACATTTCTTTGACTGATATAGTGATATTATGAATAAATTGTGAAGGGAGATGGAAATACATACCACTTAGAAGCTACATTGACAATTAAAAGAACTTTCCCCTTGAATTTGCTGAGGGGAACTTCTTTACCATCAATATCCTGGATAATAATACACATAACAATGAGTCCACAACTTCTCTGCTTTGTACCTTAATACTTCTATGATTTCCCAAATCAACTGCCCTTATGTTTACTAAGTTATGGAAAAAAATTTAATTAAAAAGTAATATTAGATCAAATTAGCCTCAATTATAATAGAAATACCAATTATATTACTCATTACTAATTAGGTCTTAAGAAAATTTCCTGTAAAGAATAATCAAATCTATAGACATCTATTATCTCAAACCAAATGTAAACACATCTTCCTCATTGATAATCATTGTAAAACCGAATTAAGCAAAAATAAGCACATATTTTGCAGAATCTAACCGCAATACTAATAATCCAATACAATAAGTCAGATATTATGAACAAAAAGTTTCCAAACTTGAAATTACTCATCGAAGAATCTAACCGCAATACTAATTACCCACAATTTGATTGAGAATTTACAATTTTAGCTACAATTTACCTAAAATAATTTACGATTGGAACTTATCAACAATATGCACAAATCAAAATGAGGGAAATAACCTTGACAGTGAAATCATGAATAGTCTTCTCTGTAGCAGCTCTTGCATAAACTCTAGCAGAAAAATTCTGGGGTTTTACAAAGATCCCATCATTATTTGATGAAATTAGAGAAAACCCATCAAGGATAAATGCTGAGGATAAAGACCCAAGTGCAAGTCTTCTGGAAATTGAGTATGCAGCCATAGAAGGGGCATAATTAGGGCGAGTTTTTGCATTGAAAATGGTAAATGAAGGTAAAGGAGAGCTGAAAATGGAAGAGAAAGCCATTAAGTATTGTGCTGAGGCCTGAGAATATAATTGAATTTATGCTGCAATATTAGACACAAGTACTCCTATTTGCAAAGTTCAGGAATACTCCTTAGACGTATTTTTATAGTGGCAGTTGTGTTGCATACGTGTTAACTTATGCTTAATTCCATTGATATTGTGGTGGATGCTCAACCAACGTTTAGATTTTCATCAAATCCAACTTAGTTGATGGTATTTTATTCAACGGCGATGCCACATTGAATGTTATATTAGGCCTTGTGCACGAATTTCGTTTTAAATACTCATTTTAATATTAATACTCCTTTCAATTTAATTGTTTTGTCCTATTTGTTTTTGGGCACTATTCACGTATCACTCTTAATCTATAAGTTAAAATATAGTCATGTGGGATCTTGTTTGATTCATTTCAATACAAGGATTATTAATATCAATTTTTTATAATTTTTCATTATGAATAATTATAGATATTAAGGGTTAAAATGTTGTCTCGGCGAGTGTGAAAAAGTAAATAGAAAAACTCAAGTGAATTGGAGGGTGTATTAAGCAAAATTTATTAATTGATTATATATATATATATATATATATATATATATATATATATATATATATATATATATATATATATATATATATATATATATATATATATATATATATATATATAGGGTTTGGATCATGTGAAAACCAATTAAAATGCTGAAAACTGAAAACAGGGGTACATAAAAGGTCAAATAGAGTACATAGTTGGGTGGCAGTTTTGTAAATAATTGGAGTTTCTTCACTAAAAATGTGTACACCTTATAAGATAATATATGCCCATTTTGCTGAGGTTTCTGAGGCTCCTACAATGGTCCAGCATCGATCCTTGGTGTGCCCTTTCACACCACAAGCACTGCACATGAAGGTTTCTGAGGCTCCTCTACTATACATAGCTGAGGACTCCATAGGGGTTTTCATAGGGTTCAGAATATGCCTCTGTGACTCCACTTGTTGCATAGAACTACATGCAAAATCAACTGAGGGTAAAGGAGTAATCATGAGAATCTGACTCCTTAGTGCTCCATATGCTTCATCCAACCCATTCAAGAACTGGAACAACCTCTTTTCTTCTTTTTGTTTTACAATGAGCCATTAGAAATAAAGAACCTCACTTGTAGCAGTCACAGAAGGCAACTGATCCAGGGATTCCAACTCTTCCCATACACTTTTCAGCATAGTGTAGTATTCATGGATTGACAAGGATCCTTGCTTAGCTTCATACAGTTCCTTGTTTAACTTGTATTACAATGAGCCATTAGAAATAAAGAACCTCCTCTCAAGATAAAGCCATATTTCTCTAGCTGACAGCATATACATGATTGTTTGTTTAATAGGTTCAGATACAGAACCCATAATCCAACCTATCACAGTGTCATTACATGTATCCCTAAGGTCTCCTTTCACTCTATCTTCTTCGTCCCTAATTACTGTTCCATTCACAAAGCCAAGTTTTCTCTTGGATGACAGGGTTATTTCCATGGATCTCTTCTATCTCCTGTAGTTGCTAATGTCAGTTAATTTATCCACACTCACTGTGTTTGGGCCATTTGACCCATGTAAATAAAGGGGGTTTTAAGGATTCATTTTTTCCATAGGTAAGAGAAAAGAAGAGAAAAGAAGAAAAGAAAGATCAAGGCAGGAAGAGAAATAAAAGAGAATAATGCAGACAAATCGGGAAAGGAAGAACAGGGTTTTGATAGGTTATCAGAGTATAAGCTCTGATACCATGTTGATTAAATGGATTAGACAAGAATGTGTTGGCTCATTCATTCATTCATTCCAATGTATGCACTAAAACATATGCATGACCTATATATAGTCAAGCATTACAACCCTTGGCACAACAGCCTTTCATTTATATACATGACACACTAAGGACAAACAAAGAGAATATTCTACTGCACTAAAACAAGTACAGCTAGGACAGAAGAGCATAGGGAATAAACGAGTGGTGAGACCTGTATATACTGATGCACACACACAGGAGTGCACACATATCAGTAGCAGTGCACACATATCAGCAGACTCCATTTAACATTCTTTGTTATACATTTTGTCTTTCTCTAATGGTTGGTTCTTTTATGCGTATGGATTGACTTAGTTCTTCAATTTTCTGGGTTTTACGTATTTTGCTAATATCATTTCTAAGTTAAGATTTCTTATTATGTCTTTCTTATAAGCTACTTCTTTGTCTATTTGAAATTAACTTCTTTTACACTAAACTAGACTTGTCAAATTTTGATTGTCCTTAAACTAACACAAAAGTAGATTATATATCAGTTGTTTTTAACTCGGAATTTCGAACAATGGGTAGAAATTTATCTAACCTGAATAATAAAAGGTAGATCAAACTCAACCGAAATCTGAATCAAACAGGAAATTTCAGATTTGATCTTGTGTCTTAGAAATATTTTTAAGCTGATAAGAAAAGTATTAAAAAAACCCTTGACCAATGGACAAATCATTTTGCAATGACATTGAGAGTACACAGTCCAAACGAATTACATTTTGCAATCTTCAAAAGACTAGAGACATACATTACAATAAAAATCATCATATAAAAAAAACATCATGGAAGTACACGAACAAATCATTAATAGAGGAAGGTATTTAAGAGGAAAAAGGTATAAATGAGAAAGAACAAAAAAGGCCTAATGACACGTTTAATCCTGTTATAGCCAGTCACTTATGACGAGGGACTGTTGGGAACAATTAGTAATAAAAGGTGGGGTTATTATTAGTATAATAAAAAGGTGAGATTATTCATAAAGAATGGACAAAATGTGGGATTATCCAGCACAATTTTTCCTAAAATTGAGTCTAATAAAAAATATTATGTAATATATTTTTCAAAATAAACTACTATTTTTACATGTGATATAAAATAAGGGTCCATATCAAAATTTAACATCTATTAATTTTGATTCATTTGACAAATGGTTATGAAACTGCCATTTGTCATTTTACAACAAAATTATTAAATTTTATGATTATGATTTATGATTATGATTCATCATTCAAAGTTATTTAAAATATTACGGCTAATGTGTTAGAAAAAATATAGTCAAGTCAGAAGTAAGATCTTATTTAAATCGTCTAATCGAATATTTTCTTAATATCTATGTTTTATAATTTTTGTTAAACATAGCTTAAGATATAAATGATCAAAGTTATGCATTGAATTGCGGTAAAAAGTAAAATGTAGCTAGTATAATGGAACGGAGGAAGTATATATAATACACTTATGCAATGCAATAGGTCGGATAAGAGCTAGATCATTATTAATCAAAAAAGAGTTTGATTAGAAAACTCAAATGGACTTCTCCGCCAATTCATAATTATATTATTTTGATTTTTCATTGAAATATGCATATTAGAATAGTACAATATTTTATAATGTAACTATTTTTTATCATTTATAATTAGATTATTGACTATTATAAATCTACGGTAATATATTATAAATCAAGCAAAAAACAAAAAAATAATGGCTCAAGTGGTACTTTATAATCACGGGTGGATCTATGCTAAGTCAATGCTGTCAATTGACAGCATTTGACTTATCTAAATGCTCTATTCCTGTTATATATTGATGTTGAATGTGTCTCAGTTGGTAGGTGTTTTGGTAATTGACAGTACATACTTGGGTTCAACTCTTAATAAAAGCAAATTTCAAGAATTTTTTTTTTTCTAAAACCCATCCCAAATCTATAATCTATAAAAAAAATACTAATGAAAAACCGAGACTGACACATGTCAGCCTCTCCTTCATTAGTTTCCCGCCCATTTTCTCTTAATTGCAGCTAATTATTTAGTGAAAATAATTTCCTAAATCAATTGAATTTATTTAAGTAACATAATACAAATTAGACAGTTACAGTATATTATAGCAACATTTATTTAAATTAACAGAATCCAAATTGGACAGTTACAATATATTCTAGCAATATTTGATTATATATAAAACTCAACTAGATTGCACATTATACATTGTAGGCTTAAAAACAATTATGCAAAGCAGTTCTATTTTCGTTTATAATTTTATTTCCAATCTCTCTATCTATCAATCATCAATAATCAATCAATGATCAATAATCAATAAAATATACTAATGAAGAAACGACTTGGGACACGGGTCATGTTCTCATTAGAATTTTTCCCACTTTTATTTTGTTGTTGACATGAAAACTTTTGATGATTGACTTGATATTTAAAGAAATAATAATAAAATATAATAATGAATAAACGACTTGGGACACATGTCATATTCTCATTAGAACTTCTTTTTCCTTTATTTTATTGTTGACATGAAAACTTTTGATAATTGAGTTGATACTTAAAGAAATAATAAATTCATTAAAAAATATAAATAGTTTTTGATTGAGTATGATTATATTTTCTTATTAAACCTACAATTTTTTTACCCTAAATTTTAGATAAAATCAAAGTTTATATCATTAAGAAGTGAACCAATAATAAAAAGACAAAATTAAAAAAAAATTAATTTTTTATTTTAAATACACAATAGTAAGTCTTAAGCTCAAAATTTATATTATATTTTATATTCAGTTTATATATTTTATTATTCTTTTAAAAATATTTTTACAATCATACATGATAATAATCTACAAATTAAGTTAAAATATAATATATTGATGGAAAATCTAAAATATTCCAATGATAGGTTCGTTGAAAAGAAAATAATTTTTTTATGATAAACAAAGTATTCTATTACCTTTCAAAATTGAAGTAATTGTTTTGTCTATTTTTCTATTGAGGGACATTTATTAACTCTTTTGAGTGATTTCATCGATATATTATATCTTAACGATGATCAAATTAATAAAAAATATTGATTGATGAAAATTTTTTTTGTCTATTTTTCTGCATATATCTTTTAATATAATTGTATAATAAATTTTTTAATTATTTGCTTTGGCAATTATAATATACAAGATTTGATGATTAAATTTATGTTGTAAATAAATAAATTTAAAAATTAATATTAATATATTCACATGAATAAATATGTATTCAAACGGATAAACAGACTTATATGTTGCCTAAACAACTTTGTTTTGGAGGATAACCAAGGCTATTCCTACCTTTTCTTTGTGTGAATTATATGGCAGCTTACCGTCGTTGCTGATGTAGATGGTCTGATAATTTGATGAGTATCTTGAACATGATGCTGGGATTTTGGGCTGCTGGGATATGTTTTCTAACAAATCTTGTAGAGTATGATGTCTGTTTTTTGGGTGGTCCAACTTCTACTCGCATATGCTAGTGTTGGATCAAATGCCCATACGTTGTCGATGCCCAGATCAGAGATTAGGAGTATACTAAAGTTGCTTCTTAGGCTGAAATGGTGCTTCGAGCTTCTGATACTGTTGGTCCTCATTTTGAATAACCTTTTTTTGTCTTATACATTTGTGTAGGGAACTTACAGTGTTTTGCTTAGCTTAACTTGGCAAATGCCATCTGTAATGCTCTCATGTGTCATCGCATCCTTGGTTTCTAGGAATTAATTTCCTTTTTGTGGAGTTGTGTTCCCAACCTAGCGAATGACGAGGGGCATGTCCCTTAGGAGCTTAGCTTTGGTTTACTTTTCAGTCTCTTGAACCGATTGTAAGCTTCAGCTATTTTTCTCTAGCATTTTATAATACTTACATTGCCAATAATAATAATAATAATAATAATAATAATAATAATAATAATAATAATAAATAGAGAATTGAAACTTGAACAACAATGCATATGAAACGGCATATATTACTAAGGAGAAATAAAGGAATAAAGATTAAGAATCATAAATACAACCTTGTTGATATAAGAACGAAATGGTTATAAAACGGCTGTGATGATTTTCAGACGGCAAATTTAGCTTAAGGTTGCAGTTTCGTTTTCCTGGGTCCGCCACTGTATGACGTTCGTGTTTTGTACCCCCAGTTTGAAATTCCTGGGTCCGCCACTGCACATTGCGTGTTGCAATACTTTCTTTTGCACAAAATAATTTTCCAAAACATCATAAGTAGAATCACTTTACATGTTTATCATATCTAAAAATAAAACCAACTTGTGTACCATTTGTAATGTCACTTAAAAGTCTTCGACTTGTAGTTGGTGACAATTTGATAATATTTGATGATGGTGAAGGTGTCACTAATAAAATTATAATTATTAGTTATAAAGATCTCAAAATATAATAAATAACTATATATATATATATATATATATATATATATATATATATATATATATATATATATATATATAATATATATATAATATATATATATATATATATATATATATTATATATTATATATATATAATATATATGGTTTGATCATCATGTGAAACCAATTAAAATGGTGAAAACTGAAAACAGGAGTACAAAAAAGCTCAAATGGAGTGGTAAGTTTTTGTAAATATTAGACATTTGCTAAATTGGGTTGTACATATATGCTTAAAAGAGGTACATATTCAGATGGCATTTTTGTAAATAATATGAAATTTTTTCTTCACAAAAAATATGTACACCGTATAGATAATATGTACCTCTTTTGCTACAATATGTATACCACTGTCTGGTTTTCAGTTTTTCACCACTTTAAGTGTTTTCACTCGATCCTACCCCTATATATATATATATATATATATATATATATATTATATATATATATATATATATATATATATATATATATATATATATTTATATTATATATATATATATATATATATATATATATATATATATATATTATATATATATATATATATATATATATATAGATATATATATATATATAATATCTATATATATATATATATATATATATATATATATATATATATATATATATATATATATATATATATATATTATATATATATATATATATATATATATATATATATATATATATCTATATATATATATATATCTATATATATATATATATATATATATATATCTATATATATATCTATATATATATATATATATATATATATATATATATATATATATAATGTTCAAGAAGCCCAAAGCGCCAGATTCATCACTTGGCTAGCTATTCAAAACCGGTTGACCACAAAGGATAGAATAGGAAAATGGGTTGATCTTGCAGATGATAAATGTATGTTATGCAGTGGCCTCACAGAATCCGTCCAACACCTATTCTTTGAATGTTCGAATGCGCAGCAGATCAGATCCCGTCTCTTCAGTTTCCTCCCCCGTGGGCTTAATGATCCTAACTTCTAGACGGAAATCCTTACGATGAGCAAAATCAACAATAAGAAGACGGAAATCCTCTCTCTTTGTTTCTCTTACTTACCTATCCCTACTTCCATCATTTTCTCTCTCCTTCTTTCCCTTAACTACCTTTTTTTTTTGAAAATTGGGAATATATATATAATAAAAGAAACAACACTGAAGTTCGGGAAACCCCAGACCCACCGGCATAAAAAACCCTGTGAGGGGAAAAAGCCATTGGAAAAGGGGGCCGAAAATCAGGCCACTCTAGACAGTATAGGAGTTGGCTATGCATACATGATACACCATAAGGGAAAAATAAATTATTGTGGGGTGTACCACACCTTACACACCAAAATAACCCCACAATACGAAGAAGAAACTAAGCTACACCTTACACAAAGGCCGAAAAGTCAGGCCCATTATCTGCACCACCAATAACACTCCAGTTCATACACCAATAACACAATAGTAAGTCTCAGGGAAGACGGTCTATCCTATAGACGGGTACCATCAAAGCCCAGCCCAAACAAAAATCAGCAATCTTAATTATCAAAACAGTAAGTCATGGGAGACGGTTTATTCTATAGACGGAATCCATGAAACCCAGCCCAAAATATAACATAATATATTTGGGGTTATAATAACTTATATTTGGGGTTATAGAATAGTATATTCGAGGTTATAATACCTTACATTTAGGATTATAACATAATATAATTGATATTATAATAAAAAAAAATCAATTAAGGGAAATGGGCTGGCCCAATTTTGTAGACCGTCTCTTGTGAGATTTTGTGATAACTCAAAGGCTGAAATATATATATATATATATATATATATATATATATATATATATATATATATATATATATATATATATATATATATATATATATATATATATATATATATATATATATATATATATATATATATATATATATATATATATATATATATATATATATATATATATATATATATATATATATATATATATATATATATATATATATCCTCTAAATATAAAACGTTTGCAAAGCCTGAATACTATTCATGGAACTTCCATGAACAGTGTTTTTACTGTTGATGCTTTTTTCCTGTTTTCCCGCTTTTCTTTTCAGATTTCTGTCTCTTTGTGCTCCTCTGTCCTCTTTCTCAATCTTCAGTCTTCCGGTTCTCTCCTGCGAAAATATACAAGTCAGAATAAAGCAATTGAAGGTTCATGGTAATGTTTGGATTTAGTCATATTTTACTTTTTGTTCTTCAGCCTTCCTTTTTATTCATGTTTGTTCTGCAACCCTAATTTTGTGAATTTAGTTAGGATTTTTCCTACTTTGTTCTTCAACACCTGAGTTTAAGCCAAATAACAGCCGAAATAGCCACGAATTAATTTTCATTTTAGTTTTGATTTATCTGATTCATTCGATTTACAACCGAATCTATCATTGAGTTTCATTTTGATTTTCATTGATAAAGCTTTTTTTGATTGAAAATTTAGGGTTTTTTAGTACATCGGATGATCAAGAACTTGAGATTTACAAGCTTGAATTTCAGTGGGATGATCAAGAAGTTCCTTTGATTGCTCAATGTAGTAGCTCCAAAATTCCTTTGAGTTTTCCATGGCTTAATTGCTGGTGGTCTTTTTTTTTTGGTATGTCTTTTTTTCATTAAATTTTCATTTGTGATTTTTAGGTTATTTTTGAAGAAATTTCACTTATTTTTGTAGGGATTTATCTTTTTAAATTGGGTTTCAGTCGTATTTGTTTTATTTTTCTATTGAAAAGTCAAGAATCTGATTTTTGTAGTTTATCACGTAGGTTGATTTGTAGTTGTTTTTTCTTTCTTTCGAAATGTCAAGAATCTGATATTTTTGTTTATAAAGTAGGTTGCTTTCTTGTTTTGGTTTTTCTTCTTCTCATGGATTTTTGTTGCTTTTTTGAATTAGGTTAGCTTTGTATCTATCTTCATCATTACAATCTGAACTAAATTGAAAGCCCAGCTTTTTATATTTTTCAAGCATTTGTTGTTAGTAGCCTTAACTAATTTTTGTTGATATTTTAATTTCCTTGATTAGTAGTAAGCATCAGAAAATAAAATTTTATGGATTCTGTTTTAATGTGGAATTTAGTTGATTGTAAGATGAAAACTGGATAAGCAGTAAGCCTACTAATTGCTGTTAGCATGTTACTTTTGTAAATTTTATTTGTCTCTTGAAGTATCATATTGGTTTAAATGAAAACTAAATGAAAATGTTGAAAATTGTCTAATTATATATATATGGTATGTTCTCTTATGTATGTAAACATCGCAGATGCTGTTAACGCTTTCAATGGGACAATACTCACTTATGGCCAAGTAATTTCTTTAGTTGTTTCTCCTATTTATGCACCTTTATAAATCCTTGTGGATAGTGTTATCTTTCCATAGAATTTTGACGATTTTTGTTTTTTTTAAAAACCTTTTCTTTTGTTTTAAATGGTCTCGTAGAGCATTTATATAGATTGAAATAATAAGAAAAAATTGTGCAATGGTGCCAAAGGTAACAGAAGTGGAACTCCGAAGAAGGAAGGCGAAAGAAGAGGAAGAGTTGAAGAAAAAGGCAGAGGAGGCGAAGAAAAAACCAAGTAGAATGGCCGAAGAACAAGAGTATGAGAAGATTGTATTGATTGAAAATAAGAATAGAGATGATAATGTGATTGAAGCTCACAGTGTTGAAGAAGCTCTTGCTCAAATTTCGATTAATGAGAGTTTGCTTGTTGATAAACACCTTGAAAATAGACTTAAGGCTTTTTTTTAAGGTAATGTTTTGGGTTTTTGGTGGTTAAGATTTTTGGGTATACCTTATATTTAATACAATTTTAAGTGTAAGTGAAGTTATTTTTTATGGTTGGGTTTGTTAATTGTGTTCATTTGTTTGTGTTTATCCTAGGTTTTAGTGTTACTTGGTTTCTTAATTGTATTAACGATTTGAGTACTACTCTAAAGTGATGTTCTTTGCTTGTTTTTTTATTGTTTTATTTTAGAACTTTATGTTTCTAATATTTTCGTGGGTAGACTTGCTTGAAGGTAATTTTATTGACTTTTTGGGGTAAAGATTATCGGGTATGTTTGATTTTGATATTTTATTGTGGGTTTTAATGATCATTATGCTCAGATAGAGTAGAACTCTAAACTGAAGTCTTTTTATGGTTGGATTTGTTAGTTATTTTCATGATTGGGATTAATTTGTGTCTGCCAATGGGTTTTGTTTGTCATTGGTTTATCATTGTGATTTGTGTATATGCAAATCTTTTGAAGCTTTTCATTAGTTTGGGATTTTGGGTTATATTTCTCTTCGATGGAAAAATATGCAACAAGGACTCGTGCATTATGAAAGCTATCAAGGAAAACATGGAAAAATAAACAAAGATTCTTGTAGAGGTTAGATAATCTTTCACCAATTCTTCTTAGTTTTTCTTTACTTTTGGGTTTGATTGTGATTGTTCTATGTGAAAATTTAGGGTTTTAATTTTCTTCTTTTCTTCATCCTTATTTTGTTCTTTTGAGTTTTTGATTCTGAAATCAACTTTGGTTCTTACATTTTAATTTGGTTTTTAGTACAATCTCGTGAGTTCGCTTAAGATTTCTGTGTTTTGAGAGTTTTCTATGTTTATGGATTTAGAAATTAGGGTTTTTTTAGTGATTCTTCTATGGATTATTTATCGTATTTTTTCTTTATAACAGTTTCATGATAGCCTTCTTATGTCAGGCAAAACTCATTCATTTGCTGAGGATATTGTCTTACCATGGGATCTGAATATGTCTGAGAATGACGGCACAAATCTTCATCCAAAAATGGCACATGATCTAGAAAATGGCTGCCAAAATGAGTTTTCGTTGAAGAAATGTAAAACTGATCAAACAACAAATTGTTTTGACAAAGTTGGATTATGCGAAGAATCTGAAATGACATATTGTAAGCAATCAAGTGATTATATATGCTTGCACAAAGATGGACTGCAATGTCTTTGTTGAAGGTCTCATTTGCGCTTATTCATATCTATCTCAGGTTTGTTCATGTCTATGTTATGATGTGTTGTTTTCCTTAATCATTAATTGATTCAATTGATGGTTTTATTTTGCACGTTTTTCATCACTCTAATGGATGTGATGCAAATTGTGATTGTAAGTATTTAATCAATTTATTTTAATTACTTAGATTATTGCTATGATGCAAATTCTCTTTGACCCTTTTGTTTAGCCTTGAATGGTTTACTTAAGCATCGTTTGGGGTTATGAATTAAGCTGTTTTCTTGAATGTTTTAAAGAAAGACTCAACTCAATCATGAAAGTTGTCTTGTTCTGCTTCAGCATCACGCACCACCACGAAGAAGTATATTTGGGACAAGATAAGCTCAACACATGACAGTCCTCGGTTTGTGAATTTTTCTTCTAGGGTTAAAGATGTTGGTGTTGATGTCTTGCATTATTCCATTTCTCATGGACTTGTGTCAGGTCCTCTCCAAACCTTCCTAATAATATAGACCCATCTTACTCAACAAATCAAGCAAAATCCATAAGGTTGTTAATGCAGTGCGACTCTGCTGAATGTAATATTATCTTTGAATTAAGCTTGCTCAACAGTATAATGTATCAGAAGTTTGCAAGCTTGATTTTCCAAGCAGACCAATAAACTAACCTTCGAGACTTGACACTTCATTAATAAATGCGACTTTAGGGAAGAAGTATAAAAAATGTCCATATACTTAGATTGATGTTAGAATGAAATTAAGCCGAATTTTAAATAGTATTTTGTCGAGGATAGTTTTCAATTTCATTGAATATTAACATTATTTTCATTTTATTGGTGGAAGTATGAGTTGGACTTTATCGATTTGCTCATCAACAAAGCAATATCTTCATGAACATGAGAAACACTTATCGTTAACATTCGATACAAGTTTAGATCCCAAATTTAGGTGTCAAATTAGTTGATTCAAATAGTATTGTTTTGGTTGTTTTTGATTTCCTCAATTGTCAACTCATCAGCAACTTCCTGCCTTGCTTCTCTGTGCTGTGAATAATGATGTCAACTTCATCAGGTTCTTTTTTCTTTTACTAATTTGTGATTAGGATCTGTTTTTTACTTTGATTCTGATGTTCGGTTATAGAGTGCGATAAACTCATCAGGTTTTTTTTTCCGTATCTAATTAGTGATTTTGATCTATTTTAAATGTAGATTTTGTTAAATTAGTTGATGTTTATGTATAAAGTGTTCTTTGAATGTCATTCTCCCCTCAATTTCGTTTTTGATTAATGTGATTAGGAATTAGGATTTATTTTTGATTTTTGATTAATGTCAGTTAAGTTGAGGACTAGACATGCTTCATTTAGTAAAATTTTAAGATGGATTTGAGCCAAACAGGAACTGTATAACGCTTTGAGGTCTGGTTCTTTTGTTTGATTTATTGTAGGATAATTTGAATCTGTCTATTGTTGATTTTTGGATTAGTTTAGCTGTGCAATTTTCATCATTCAATAGGTAGCGAAATACCAAACCAGAAGCGCCATTTAAGACTGAAACTGTTTCATCTGCCCGCAACATTCGTAGTTCTTTCTTGTTTTTTTCTTCCTTCTATCATTTATTTATTTATTTATGTCTTTGTGGTGTATTTTGACAAATGATTATTAAATCTTCTGCAATCATATTACTAATATTGTTGTTGTTACAGCAAAAAGATAAGCGGGTTTGACATGGCGCCTCCTACATCTGCAATTTCAACTACAGCTACAGGTACATTATGTGGTCTGGCTGGTAACGTTTAACCATTTCTTTTCAATTTTGTGCTCCATATGTCTTTCTGTTCTCTTCTCCACATCCTCCTTCCTTGCATGGTGCATCTCCAGACTATTAATTAAAGCTCCAAATTTATGAACATTCATCATCTTTGCAATTAGTCTGGACTATCTCGTTCCTATTGGGAATGTCAATGTTAAGATTTAATAGAATTTGTGGATTACATATTTTGCTTAATTAAATTTAGGCATATATGAGTGATTTGGTTTTATCAAATATTAAATGGTCTAACCTCGTGTCGATTGTTATCGTTGTTTTGCGACATTATATTGTGCAAGTAAGAACCATAGTTACGTTTCATCTATAGAATAATTATAATTTATAGCATCACTTGATGGTATACGTTTTAATTTTAGCGAAGTTTTTATTTTTAATTATTTTGGGACAAGTTGGCAAGGTTTAACAATTAAAGTACTTCGACTTGCAATGGTTGTTGTGTTGGATTGTGTTGGATTGTGTTGTCAGGTTGTCGACGATTGTGAGTCACAAGTCATAATTTCGTTAGCTTATACAAAAGGATCTAAATCTTGCAGATTCCCTCAACCTATTGGTCAATAATGGTGTCGCTGTTGGTCGAGTCATATTTCATGTGAGTAATCGAGATTCCCTTTGTCTTTGTAGTATAATAATAACAACAAAAGATTTATAAACTCAGCCACCTCTAATTTGTAAAAACAAAAACTTCCTCTCATGAAAATATCTGTTTATGGTTGTGTTTGGTTTGTTGGAAAACATTTTGCACTTTATTATTTGAAAAAATATTTTAACTTTTAATCAAAAACTTCATTTTTTGTTTAAATCTTTGGCAGAAATTTCGGTGTGATAGGAGGATAAGAAAACGAACAAGAGGAATAGTCATTGAATCGGTTGAATCGGTAAGAAAACTTCATTTTGAACTTTTTTACTTGTGGAAGTAAAACATATGGCACTTTGTAATCCGTTGAATCGATTTTTTTTTAAAAATGATGGCTGCTGAAACCGAGTACTGAACATATCAAGATGTTCACACTATGAACTATTTAGTTTTAGTTATTTGAAGTCAGTTAGTCGTTAGGTTGATTGAATACCTAATGTTTGTTGTTATTCTTGTGGTATGTTAGACACACATACATATAATCCTACGAAAGGTGGATGACAGTTTGTGGGCCTCAAAGGTATGCATCTTTCGACGTGTGTAATTATTTTATCCCATCATGTTGCTGTTCTGGGAAAATCTTACAAGTAAAAAAACGAAATTTTTTGGTGAGCATGAGGCGACCATCTTTGAAGTTGGATCAAGACACACCACCACGTCTTGCATAAAGCATTCAAGAATATATTTTATTGCTAATAAAGAGAGAAAATGCAAGGATTAAGGATATAATTTAGCTGAGATATCTGGAGATTGATCCCTTAAATAATTAAATGTATTACATTAATTTGATTTAGTTACCTTATGGAGTGCTTCATTCATTTGAGTTTGGTATCTTGAAAGCATGTAGAAATATCAACTACTTTGAGATCAATCGTAATTTGATGTGGCATCACATCTGATCAACACTACTTGTATATTCCATTTATTCATATGAGCCTTGAGGGCATGTATTAAAAATAGATTTTAGATCGAAACTGGATTAACAGAGCTAAATTCGTTTTTTGGGCTTATTAGATCATATACATTTTTTACTTATGTAATTTCGCATATGAAGTTTACTATGAATAAGGATAAATTGAAAACAACTTTATAATCACTAACAAGGGTTAAAATGGTGTACATATGACACTTTAAACCTTATCAAATGTAGGAGTAATAGTATTTACATTTACATTTGAATTAGTTTATTTCTTGAACAACCTTGCTACGCTCTATGGTTGAACGCATAAAGCCTTAAATATGCTTTTTTCATTCGTATTATTCTTAGAAAAATTTGCTCAAAATAATCCCAACTATCACCTATTGGCCAAAAATAATCCCAACTATCAATTATTTTTTAATAATCCCAACTATTCTCATAATTTGTTGAAAACATACCCACTTCCTTTTTAACCGGCTACAACATGTAAATTTTCCACTTTTTTCTTTGTTTTTTGATTAATAGATGAAGGGGAAGGGTTATTTTGAACTATTAAGTAAAAAAGAAAAGAAAAAAAAGTGAAAAAGTTACATGTTCTAGCCGATAACAAGGGGGTGGGTTTGTTTTCAACAAACTATGATAATAGTTGGGATTATTAAAAAATAATTGATAGTTGGGATTATTTTTGGCCAACGGGTGATAGTTGGGATTATTTTGAGCAAATTTTCCTTATTCTTAATAGAAATGAATAAAATAGCATTATAAAACTCGATAGTATAACTTGGGGGACCGCGTGCGTAGCACGCGGCCCCACAACTAGTATATATAAAACACTTAAAGTGGTGAAAACTGAAAACAAAACTGAGGTGTACATATTGAAGCAAAAGAGATACATATCATGTTATAGGGTGTACATATTTTTTGTGAAGAAAAAAGTTCATATTATTTACAAAAATGCCATCTGAATATGTACCCCTTTTAAGCAGTTATGTACCCTGTTTAACAAATGTCTAATTATTTACAAAACTGCCACCCACATATGTACTCCATTTGAGCTATTTATGTACCCCTGTTTTCAGTTTTCACCATTTTAATTGGTTTTTACACGATCCAAATCCAATATATATATATATATATATATATATATATATATATATATATATATATATATATATATATATATATATATATATATATATATATATATATATATATATATATATATATATATATATATATATATATATATATATATGTTAAATCACATGAGATATTTTCTTAAATGTTTTTTTACTTTTTTCTTTCGTCCTGTAATGATTTTCTTTTTAACCTTATAATCAAAGTATTAGGGAACTTGATAATACAAAACAAATTACAACTTGGGAATTTGTATAAACCCCTTTGTGTGATGACAATATTGAAAATACAAGTTGATAAAAGCAATTAAACTATTGAAGATATATGTGTAACGACAATCGTTACCCGGAAACTTGATACGAGTTGAAGGCGTGTACTCACTATCCTTTTGTGATATTTCCCCCACAAAGGTACTTGGGTTGTTGTTTGGAAATTCACAACGAGATACAATCAACACAACACAACCTTAGTACTTAGGTTGTATTTCGTAATAACTTTGTGTTTGAGAAAATAATGAGCAATGTAAAACTTGAAACAAGAGTTAATTACTCTCTTGATTAAGCAAAGAACAAATGAAAGAATGTAGAATAGGAATTCAGATTTTTTGGTGCAAGAAACTCAAGCACCCAAGCCTCCTATTTATACTCAAAGAGTATGAAGGGAGCCTATGCTCATAATCACCACCATAATGATCATATTGATGATCATAGAACTTAATGCCATTATTCCATAGCATTATTGTCCTTAATACACCCCAATTATACCAGAGATTAAGAGTATTAAGGAGAATCCTAGGCATTAAACGCATGAAAAATGGGAAGAAAAGCAACGGTCATATGGAGCCCTGACCGCCGAGTCGGCGATGGGTCCATATGAGGGACCGCCGACTCGGCGTTTGGTCACTGACCAAATCCCATTTTTCCAGAGACCAAACGCCGACTCGGCTATGGCTCTTATGGGGGGACCGTCGAGTCGGCTTTAGGCCACTGTCTAGGTCCCCCTTTTCCTTTGTTTTGGAATTCACTTTAATGCCTAACGGACCTCGTATAATAATACGTTTTGTCCCACTACTTTTAGTAGCTTTAGCGATGTAAACGGACTTAGTAAATCGATACGATTGGTCCCACTACCTTAGTAGTACTTGATGATTATAATATACAGGATTATTATACACTAAATGTTCAACAATCCTCCCCCATTTTGGGTATAATAAGCCTGTCATTTACCAGAACTCATAGTACATTTCATGCATCAACGCAAATATTCCTACGGATTGAATTAACGCCTAGTACAATACACTTAACAAGTGATCGAGCCAGAATTGATTTCCATAAGGAATTGAATCAAATGACCCTTCCGACCACTTGAAGATGTAGTACACACAAAACAGATAACACAAAGTTATTTACTTGACACATTATAAGGCCGTGTCCGTATCTTATTCATAAGTTTATCATAGTCATTATGCCAATCTTGACTACTTGATGCGGCCACACTTCAAACTTATATAGGTAGGTTCTCATTACGTATAAAACATATCCCCGTGACGTGGATATAACACCAAGAGCTCTTCAACTCTTGATCTTGAGAACTTTCAAGACGACTACCTTATTCCATCGTACAAAGCAACAATGGGTCATATAACGAGTTGCTTTAACAATAACCAAAAGGACTTTACCACATTGAATTCAGACACGATGTTACTCATGCGTGAATTGGGCTTTTCCAAATGATTTTACTGACATAAACCGATCTCAACTGAGGCTTTCTCAATTGAATCTCTATTCATGGCTTTCGTAAACGAATCCGCCACATTGAACTTAATGTTCACATAGTCAAAAGTTATGACCCCGTTAATGATAAGTCCTTGCACTAGGCTATGCCTAAGAGCAATATGACGAGACTTACCATTATATACTTGACTATACGCTCTACCTAAAGCCGTCATGCAATCCGCATGAATTGCCACCGGTGAAATTGGCTTAGGTAACAAAGGTATCTCAAACATGAGATTCCTCAACCACTCTGCTTCACTAGCTGCTGAAGCAAGAGCGATAAACTCAGCTGACATCGTAGAGTCGGCTATACATGTTTGTTTCTTAGATGACCAAGAAATGGCACCTCCCCCATAAACAAACACCCATCCACTAGTAGAAGAGTTATCCTCTTCATTAGTGATCCAACTAGCATCGGAATAACCTTCTAGAATAGGAGGTTCTCCGCTATACGCAATACCATAATCCTTGGTACGCAACAAGTATCTTAATACTCTTCTAATCGCCATCCAATGATGGGGACCCGGGTTACTAGTAAATCTACTAAGTTTACCCACTGCAAATGCTATGTCAGGCCTTGTACTAGTCATAGCATACATCAAAGATCATATGACCTTTGAATACTCCAATTGTGAAATTGGTTGACCGGTATGTTTAGCAAATTTCATACCCGGTTCCATAGGAGTAGAGACCGGCGCTTTATCAAGCATATTAAACCGCTTAAGTATCTTCTCAACATAGTGAGCCTGACTTAACTTAATGCGGTTCCCTTGCCTTATGATCTTAATGCCTAAGATCACATCAGCCTCCCCCATATCCTTCATCTGAAAAGTCCTAGACAAAAAGTCTTTTGTCTCTTGGACTTGTGCTTTACAAGTACCAAAGATAAGCATGTCATCAACATATAGACAAATGATAACGCCATTACCATGGCTATCAAACTTGCTATATACACACTTATCGGCTTGATTCAACTTGAATCCAAAGGACAAAATAGTTTCATCAAATTTTTGATGCCATTGCTTAGGTGCTTGCTTAAGTCCATATAAGGACTTCACAAGTTTACACACCTTTTGCTCTTGTCCTTTCAAAACAAACCCTTTGGGTTGTTTCATATATACTTCCTCATCTAATTCCCCATATAGAAATGCGGTTTTAACATCCATTTGATGTATTTCTAGATGATAGACCGTAGCTAACGCTACCAATAACCGAATAGTGGTTATTCTTGCAACCGGTGCATATGTATCGAAATGATCGATACCGTGCTTTTGTCTAAAGCCTTGAGCCACTAAACGGGCTTTGAATTTATCACTAGTACCGTCGATTTTCATTTTGTTTCTGAAAATCCACTTGCAACCGATTGGTTTACAAGTCGGAGGAAGATCCACTAACACCCAAGTGTTATTTCCCATGATGGATTGCATCTCATCATCGATAGCCTCCTTCCAAAAAGTGCTATCATGTGATGCCATAGCATCGCTATAAGTCAATGGGTCACCTTCCACATTATATAAATATGGAACGCTAGAAGATATTTCACTTCTATCACCTTCAACCAAGTATACTTGGAAATCCGGTCCAAAGCTCTTCGCTTTCCGTTGTCTCTTACTCCGTTTAGGAATAGGATCAACTAAATCAAGTTCATCTATTTGTTGACTTTCATCAACATCTAGAAGTGAACTTTGTTGACTATCATCAACACTTTTATTGGTACAACTTTGTAGATTTCTTTGTCTACTCAATGATGAAAATCTATTTTCATCAAATATCGCATCTCTTGACTCTATAATCGAATGAATCGATATATAGTCATTTTGTTCTATAACATAGAACCTATAGGTTTTGCTATGAATAGCATAGCCTATAAAGATGCACTCAAGCCCACGTTCACCGAACTTCTTTTTCTTGTTGCTGGGCACTCTTACAATGGCCCTACAACCCCAAACCTTAAGATAGCTTAGGTTTGGTTTCTTTTTGTACCAAAGTTCATAAGGAGTTTCCTTATTCGTTCTCATTGGAGCTCGATTAAGAATGTGACAAGCCGTCAACATTGCTTCACCCCAAAATCCATCACTCAAACCCGAGTAGGATAACATGGAATTAACCATCTCTTGTAGAGTACGGTTTTTCCTTTCCGCCACACCATTTGATTGTGGTGCATAACCGGCGGTTGTTTCATGAATTATACCCATTGAACTAAAATAGTTAGGATCATAATATTCACCTCCTTTATCGGTTCTTAACTTTTTAAGTTTACTTCCAATTTGTAATTCTACTTCATTTTTGTAAATCTTAAAATGGTCAAGAGCCTCATCTTTTGTATGTAAAAGATACACATAACAAAACTTTGAGAAATCGTCAATAAAAGTTATGGCATATTTTTTATTTCCCAAAGACGGTGTACTATGAAAATCACAAAGATCACTATGGATTAACTCTAAAATTACGGTCTTCCTTTCAACACTTTTAAAAGGTGTTCTAGTGATCTTATTTAGCATGCACGTTTTGCAATTCTTAGACATTTTAATGCACATAGGAATGAGTTCATGTTTAGACATAAAAGAAACTTTGTCAAAATTTACATGTCCTAATCTAACATGCCACAAATAATGCAAATCATCCTTTTCATTATCATCCAAAACATTACATATTGCATTTTTATTCATGTCCAAAGAAAGTTTAAATAAACTATTACAAAGATAAGCCCTACCAATAAACCAATTATTCTTAGATATAATACACCTATCGGCTTCAAACACTAGTTTGTAGCCCAACCGATTCAATATAGGACCCGAGACTAAATTTCTACCTATTTCGGGTGTGAAATACACATCTCTTAAAACTAAAAGATTCCCCGAAGTAAACAACAATTCAACTTGTCCTTTTCCTTGGACCTTGATAGGTGCATTGTTCCCCATGTAGAGATGCTCCCCATCAACACCTTGTTAAAGGTTTTGAACCATTGCGTAGAGTTACAAACATGTCTCGAAGCCCCCGAATCGATCCACCAAGCCAAAGAATCATCCTGCAACACACTAATATTAGTATTCATACTTGAAAAACTCATATTAGAATTTTCATCAAACATTGCAAGATCACCTTGAGTGGATGGTCCCTTGCTTGTAGAAGCTTGACCATTCCCTTTGGCTTTCTTTTGCTTGTTCTTCAAGACAAAGCAATTGTTCCTTCGGTGCCCGGGTTTTCCACACTCCCAACATACCTTTTCGGGATTGCGGTTTCCCTTCCCCAACCATATTAATAGTAGGTACATTAGGATTATCATCCTTCCGGTTCTCATGAACCCGAATGCTAGACTCAACAATTATATGTTGCCCAAGATCAGAGAGTGTAATCTCCCCTCTTTTATGCTTAAGAGCATGTCTAACATCCCTCCATGAGGGAGGCAATTTGTCTATTATGCTTGAAACCAAAAACACTTCATCAATTTCAATTTTATGTAGTTTAAGATTAGCATGCCTTCTTTGCAACTCATGAAATTGATCTATAATAGGGCGATCTTCAACCATTTTATAGGAATTAAAATTACTTACAAGAAACTTCTTGGAGCTAGCATCCTCCGCCATATATTTGTTCTTCAAGGCATACCATTGAGGATGTGTCCCCGGCAAATAAAATCATCATCGACCTCAGGAGCATCCGGCTTTGGTGAGCTTATAACATAAGCCACATTCAAGGTAGTTAGCATAAACATCATCTTCTTTTGCCAACGTCTAAAGTCGACGCCGACAAATTTCTCTAACTTGGCAAAGTTAGAAGTGAAGTCTTTCATGGTTGCCATCCGTGAAGAGAAGTATATCACAAAAGATTATTATGGAACTTGAAAATACAATACAAATTACAACTTGGGAATTTGTATAAACCCCTTTGTGTGATGACAATATTGAAAACACAAGATGATAAAAGCAATTAAACTAATGAAGATATATGTGTAACGACAATCGTTACCCGGAAACTTGATACGAGTTGAAGGCGTGTACTCACTATCCTTTTGTGATATTTCCCCCGCAAAGGTACTTGGGTTGTTGTTTGGAAATTCACAACGAGATACAATCAACACAACACAACCTTAGTACTTAGGTTGTATTTCGTAATAACTTTGTGTTTGAGAAAACAAGGAGCAATGTAAAACTTGAAACAAGAGTTAATTACTCTCTTGATTAAGCAAAGAACAAATGAGAGAATGTAGAATAAGAATTCAGATTTTTTGGTGCAAGAAACTCAAGCACCCAAGCCTCCTATTTATACTCAAAGAGTATGAAGGGAGCCTATGCTCATAATCACCACCATAATGATCATATTGATGATCATAGAACTTAATGCCATTATTCCATAGCATTATTGTCCTTAATACACCCCAATTATACAAGATATTAAGAGTATTAAGGAGAATCCTAGGCATTAAACGCATGAAAAACGGGAAGAAAAGCAAATGTCATATGGAGCCCTGACCGCCGAGTCGGAGATGGGTCCATATGAGGGACCGCCGACTCGGCGTTTGGTCACTGACCAAATCCCATTTTTCCAGAGACCAAACGCCGACTCGGCTATGGCTCTTATGGGGGGACCGCCGAATCGGCTTTAGGCCAGTGTCTAGGTCCCCCTTTTCCTTTGTTTTGGAATTCACTTTAATGCCTAACAGACCTCGTATAATAATACGTTTTGTCCCACTACTTTTAGTAGCTTTAGCGATGTAAACGGACTTAGTAAATCGATACGATTGGTCCCACTACCTTAGTAGTACTTGATGATTATAATATACATGATTATTATACACTAAATGTTCAACACTTAGTAAAATAATTTTATTCATCTATGGATAGTTCCTATATTATAAATAAATAATGCTGACTATATCCTAGCAAAATAATTTTAACCTTATAATCCTTGCAATATATTTATGTATTTAGTCACTTTAAAATTCATGTAAGGTTAATGTTGAGTATTATAAGACTCTACCTTAAGATTGTAATTGATCATTTTAAAATTGCGAGAAATTATTTTAAATTTATAATTAATCATTTTAACAATAAAAATTGTCTCATAAAAATTGTCTCAGCATAATTATATTATTTGAATTTTTTTTAATTTTCGATACACTATGGAAAACTTGGCCCGTCATATAATTAGACGCAATGAAAACCCTACTAATTCTCGTCTTCTATTTGGGAATTGGGATACCTCAATCAAATCTTCATCTCTATGCCAATTGCCAGCCGTTTTTGACATAATCTCTCTCTAAATTTCTTATTCTATGGTTTTGTCTTTAATTTGATTCTAATCGGTTAATTGAAACCAATTTCTTTTAAAAACAACAAAATCGGTTAAGATTGTTGTTTTTTTTCAATGTTTTATAATCTGATTGAAGATTGAAACTTTTGAAGATATTTTTGAAGAAGTACTCTTTGGCTTTTTGATCCAGAAAATCATATGTAAGTTCACTATCTTTTCGATACACTATCTTTTTGTTTTTTGGTTGCTAAAAAAATAAAAATTGTTTATCATTTTTAATACTCAAAAACAAATAAAAATTGTTTATCATTGTTTTATGCTAATGAAGTGTGTTTGGTTACTGTGTTCATATGAATTATGTTAATATACAGAAATTTAAGAATAAGAGATTTAATTATAAAGTCTGAAAACATCTAATTCAAATATGAGATTTAATTGATACACAATGATAAAAAAATGCGTGATTTTGGTCAGGTAAGATGATTTGTTTGTGGGCAATTGTAATAATTGTAATACAGCAAGAAACTTATTTATGGGCAATTGTAATAATTCTAGCTACTCAACCAAGAATACTAATCCGTTTAGTAATTGTAATATGACAAGAAACATATTTGAAGGCAATTGTAATAATTGTGATAAATGCGCCGAATAATTTATGATCAGGGGTGCTTTCGGTGGGAAATGAATCATTGTGGTAGTGACACGTGTCACATTAATAATCTATGATGATGATGATTCATTTTTAGGGTTAATCAATTTAGGGTTCATTTCTATTTTCTAATTATGAGTTTCATTTCATATTTCTTGGAATTCATCATAGTTTTAGACTTTTAGTTTTTTAATAATTTATACTTGAAGGACTACTTTATGCGCAAGAAATATGAAAATGCACTTGGAACTTATCTTTGTTTTCTTTAAATATATGTTTAGTATGAATCTTTGTAGCCTTTCTAAATGTTTTATGTTAGAAACTTAAGTTTCCAATATGGCATTGGATTAGAATTGAGTGTGGTCTCGGTCGGAGTATGTACCATTTTTCATGGGTAGAATGTGAGTTCGATATTTTCTGCCCTCTTCCCTAGTAGGGATGGCAATGGGTCGGACTCGGCTCGGATTATACATACTCCGACTTTGCTCCGGATAATAGTCGGACTTTTGTTTTCAGCCCACCTCCACTCGGAGTCGGATTATGCATACTCCATGTTTGCCCCGACTCGGACTCTCGGATCTCCAACGGAGTCGGATGCAGTTTCGGATTATTATCAAACAGTATCGTTATGATATTGTACTAATGATTTTAAAGCATACAAAATTAACAAAATACATTTTTCAAATACAATCTAACAAAAAAATATGTACTTCAATTTGAATTCAATTTTAACCAGAGAAATAATCCTACTACTACTACAATTTAACAAAATTTTCTCGTATTTTGATTTGACGTATTTTATTTGTCTTGATTTCATTTGTCGTATCTTGATTCATTAATCAAAATAAAGATAGCAAGTAGTTTTTCAAAATCGAAAATTACAACTAGTATAAGAGAGAGCTTGAATCAGTCACGTCTAGAGTTTTAAAGAAATCAAAATATAAGTTTAAAAGTCAAATTCAAAGTCAAATGTCCTACAGGGTCGGAGTCGGGTCGGAGTCTCGGATTTTTAATCAGGTCCACCTCCGACCCGTCTCTAACTCGGACTCGGATCATAAAGTCGGAGTCGGAGTCGGATGACTATTTCCTCGGACTCGAATGGGATTATTTTCCTCGGATCGAGTCGGACTAGGGTCGGATTCGGACTGAATTGCCATCTCTATTCCCTAGTGCTCCCCTTGCACTCAGCCTACGATGTACCCCCAAAAGATATGACATTGGATTGCTGGACAAGTTTTCATGGCAAGCTACATGTTTTTTCTAAAGAAACCCATTAAGGATTGTTTTGTTTCACCTTTGTTATGGTTGTTGTAGACTTGTATAATGGAATTTAAATATTTACATTCTGTGTTATTCGGACTCTTCATTTTGCTTCACATATCTGTGTTTTTGATTATATTTTCTTGTTCAGTGTTACTCTTTAGTTTAATTGAAGCAAGATATTCATGATAAAACTTAGACCTTTAATTAAAGCACAATTGAAGCAAATTCTAAAACAAAAAATTTACTCAATGAAGATGGAGTTTTAGAGGAAAACCAATGGAGGAATAACAATGGCAATTAAGGAGTAAAACAAAATAAATAAAGTAAAGAAGAAAAAATTATTGAAATAAATTATAGCAAATCACTGAACTCATGGGGATGTTGATTTTTTTTTTTTTTTTTTTTTTTTTTAGTTTCTTTCTGATCTATTTTTCATTTATGAAATTCGCCTAAGCACTTAATCACTAACCTAGTAGCAGAGCTTTCACAATATGGGTTTCTACAAATGAATGAGAAATTGGAGTTACTTGCATATGATACTTGATGTTTTGCTTAACTTTGAGTCATTATTTTTGTTTAATTTATTGAACAAGCCATTATTTTCTTCAGTTGCGATATTAATTTGGAAGATTCAGATCTGAATTTTGTTGTGGGGGGACTGCTTTTTAGTTTGCTCATGTAGCAAGTTACTTAATGACAATTAGCTTTATTAAAATGTTGTTGAATTAAATTCTTTATTTTAATTGCTGACAACGCCTTTTTTTTAAATTGCCACTGGCAGCTAGGATGATTACATCTCGAAAAGAGAAGCGAAAAGCGGCTAGACTTGAAAAGAAGCTACATAAACATAAGCACCTGGTAAATTCTTGTTCGTGGTTCTATTCAATTGTGTTTTTCGTCATTTTGTGTTTTTTTTTTATCTAATGTTACATATAGTTATATTAAATTTTTTTGTTTTTTTTGTTAATTTGTATTTATTGAGTAAACATTTTCTTTTGTAGATACTTCGCAGTTCCAAACGAAACGTAGAAAATATGAGAAACAATAATTTAAGCAATTCAATTGATAAAGACATAGACGAAGGGAAAGACAAGGAGTTCAAGGTTTTAGAAATCGAGAACATGCAGAATTTGATTGATAGTGATGTTAGTACGGTTAATAAGAAGAAACATAAGGTCATTACAAACAAGTCAAAGTTTGAGGAGTATCTACAATTGGAAACGACACCTGGACCTTCAATAGAGGAGGACATGGAGATGGAGTTAAGATTAGCTAAAAAACTCAAGTTAAAGAAGGGAAAGAAATTGCATGATGAAGGTGATGGACTTAATAACTTGTTTGAAGGGATTCCATCTTTTGAGGAATTTGGCACACTAACTAAAAGTTCAGTAAACATTGACGAAAAGGTTCGTAAGAAAAAAAGGAAGAGAAGCGACAAATCAGAAAAAGAAGTTGGTCTTGTTGATGGTGCTTCTCAGGATGTTCAAAACGAGAAGGGTGTAATGTGTGAAACATTTGAATCACGGGAAGTAGGTGAGACTAATAAGGAGGTGGAAAAAGATGCTACCATTGCTAAACAAAGTATTGGTAAGTATGTTGCACCGCAATTGAGATCTTGTTCGGGTGATAGTTTGCAAGAGTATTTACCCATTCGAAGACGGATACGAGGTACTACTTCGTCTTTTCTTTATCATACTTATTGTCCTAGGCTGTTTCAATTCTAACATGACTCTCTTTTGCGTTAGGTTTGTTGAATAGGGTGTCCGAGTCCAATGTGGAGTCAATTGTTGGAGATATTTTTTCAATATTTCAGGTATGACATTCTAGTTAAAATGCATTGTATTTCAGCTCTTTTATTTTTTTTTTTCGTGTTCATGATTAGTGTGTAAGATATTTAAAACTTAAAAGACTAATCTAAAGTCATTCATTATGCTTCGGTGCTTTAGTACTAATGAGGAAATCGATAGAGAAGTCTTTTCTTTGGCCACTTACTTTGTCAACATTTGATTTTTATTTTTGCCCTACCTATGCCTTTGACAATCTTTTTCTCCCAGAACATTACATTTTTTCATCTCAATATTTTGCATGATAATCATTTGATTTTTACTAAAGCTCACACTGTACATTATTTTTCTGTAGTCTGTTAGTCGAGCTATTGCATCACAAATGATTACTGAAGAGGTATTGGCTTCATGTATTGGGGGTCCAAGAGGAAACGAACAGTAAGATTCAACCTTTCGAAACTTCTACTTTTAAAATGTAAAAAACTAGTGCAAATGTTAAGGGAAAGGAGCTAATGCTCTAATAATAACTTCTTTTGTGTTTTAAGATTTTTACTTTTTGTTGTGACGTTAGTTGATATGAGGAAGTGACATTTGTAGGTGTAATATTAATCAATTTAGTTGTTTAATTCAATATGTACCCTTAGTCCTTTTCCCACTTTTGTATCTTTGACCTTGGTCGATAACAAATACCACGTCTGATCACATATGACATGTTTGGTGTTAACCTAGACCAAGATTGTTAGATTTTGCTTTTAGGGGAATTCCACGTGGTGGCTCTGAGTTTTTAGCTTTTTCACAAATACTTTTTATATCCATGTGGTTATCTTGAGCTTCCAAGTTTTTCATGTGGTAGACAAAATGTTAAGATTTTAATTAAAATAAGTACTTCTTTCGACCGAATTTCGAAATAGGTAGTCAATTAGGGTGATCAGTACGTTTGTTTTTTGAGAAAAATGTTATTACATTGGGTAAAAATAACGTAAAGTTAACAAAAAGCTTCTCTTTTGTCTACCAAGTGGAAAAGTTGAAAGCTCAAGGTCACCACATGAATTAAAATTTTTTTGTTAGCCTACCACGTAGAAAAGCCGAAAGTTCGGGGTTACCACACTTTATTTTCACGAGATATGAGATTCATGCTATATCTTGTGCAACTCTAACATATATCTTGTTGCTCCCTGGGGGCATGACAATGTGCAAAGAGCATTTAAATTCATGTTCTAATGAGTTTGCCTTGACTAGCTGAATTTGGGTGGTCTCATGCTAAATTAGTCCGTTTTTATTACTTCCTATTTCCAATCTTTCTTGGCCACTCTTTGGATTTTATGCTTCCACAGTCCTACCTTGTTATCTTTTCGGATATTTGGTTTCTTCTAGCTTAGTTGTCCATAAACTAGCTAACAACCATTCAAAACTTCATATGATATGTATCATTTTCTCATGAAAGTTTTTCCTTCAAAATAAAATAATGATGTCATTTTATTATTTTATGTTTTTTTTTTTATTTTTTTTTTATCTTTGATTATTATTTTACAATCCTACAATAGAAGATGACATTTACAATACTATTGTTTCATATTGACTTTATATTAGTAATTTTTAAAGTACAACTTTCAATGTCATTGTTATATTACTATTTTGTACATTTATCTAATAAGTTATTTTATGAACCTAATGACAATACCCACACTAATTCTTAATATCTATAAATATATTAGAAATAACTATTTAAGTCATGCGCACAAGTATCATCTACGTACACTAAATTTCTCTGTTGCTAACTTGCCCCCTTATTGTGTTATGACAATGCGCTTTTCTGTTATATGGTTCCTTTTGGTAGATCTAAGATAGTTTTCAGCAAATTGCTATCTGATCTTATCATAGAATAAAAACAAGGCCGCATCGCATCGCTTCGGCCGCGTTGGAAAGGTTTTCAAAACAAACGAACCGATATTTCCCGCGTTGTAAATGTGTAAAAAACCGCGTTTTGGGCCTCACTAAAGGATATCTTATGGTTTCAACCGATATTTAAATGATATGATAACCGCATCACTCCGGTTATCGCATCAGCGTTCTGTTACCGCGATCGCATACCACATTTTTAAACGATGGATCTTATGCGTCTTTTAATATACATTTTGACCATCCTTTTTATGGGATCTGGTTTTTGTCAGTTATAGTAAGTTGTTTGTGCTTTAGGTGTATCCATGTGACTTTGTTTATTACCTTGTATCAAAATATTTATCTTTCAATTTGCGTGATGAAAAATTAACAATATATCATAGTGGGCTTTCCAAGAAGAATTCTTGGATGGGTTGTTCTTGCATAGTTATCATGGTCAGGATTAAGGCTTGTGTTTCATCATGGGTCTACGTTTGGTTCTTTTGTACCTTTAGCTATTGCTTTAGCAATGTATTTGCTTTTAAGCTGTTGGATTGTGTTTTATGACCATTGTGTTGGGAAAAAAGATAAGTTTTATGCTAGTATGTCACCTTTTCTTCTTTTTATGCCAAAATTTACGCGATGTTGGTCCACCTCTTGTCCTCTTCTGTTGTTTCTCGGTTGAGTTCATTGATCATTGACAGGTTGCTTATTTAAGACTCGTTTATAACATGTAGGTATGCTGCAGTGTTTGCTGCATTTGTAGCTGGTATGTCTGCTTTGGCGGGAATCGACTTTGCTGCTAGACTTATGGCATCCCTTGCGAAATCTTTTGAGGTATAGTCTTCGTAACATGTTTGAAGAATTAGAATATTTTTTTTGTTTTTTGTTATTTTTACTCTTGATAAAGTAATTTGGGTTACACTTTGGTGCAACGTGCGTATATCCTCTTTAGAAATCTATTTGGGTTCTCATTTTTTCAGCTCACAATGTTGGTTGTAAATATTATTATCGTCATTATAGGATGAATACTTGAAGGAAGACAATCTATCTCTCAGAAACTTATCCCTTCTGCTCTCCTACTTGTGCATATTTGGAGTTTGCTCAAGGTAAATTTTTCAGTTTAGGCTAACTATTTATTTGTTTTTAATACATACATACATATATAGTGTGATATTGAAGTCTTTTCATAGCAAGCAAGGTTGGCTTAAATCTACTAGCAGAATTGTTTAAACAAAGTGTAATGAGAGTGATTACTTGATGTCTTTGTCTTGAGTCTTTATCGATTATGATTATATAGTGTGAGAATTTGAGTCATATTGGTGTTGCGCTTAAAAGAAATAACTTCATATTTAGAAGCAGAAACCTAACGAGATTTCTATGGCTTTGGTTTGACACATGTAGTGTGTCGACTACATCCTTCCATTAGTTTAAAAAAAAACTTGTATTTTTGTCTTTTCATTCCTTTTCTAAAGGTTGATTGTATTGGAATATAGAAAAAAGTGTTTTGTGTGTGTGTGTGGGGGGGGGGGGGGATTATAAATGATGGATGGAAGGATAAACACTAGAGGTGAGAAATGCAGCTCTATTCAAAGTAAAAATTGAAGTTTTAGTCAAAGTTGCGACAACAATTGTAAAACGGATTTCGCGCTTAACATAGATGATTCTAGGGTCGATGTGGTCTATACTTCAATCGGGTTAACTCGAAAACTTGATGCGGTGCTGCGGCCTTGTATATGTTTTATGACTTTATTTTCCCTTCAATTCTCCCCACCATTTGAGGGATTGAGTTTATCAAAGAGGGAGGGAAAATGAATTCCTCCCTTTCCCTTCTTTCCATTCCATCCTTTCTTGATTTTCTTTTAAAACATAGAATGTTATAGTATAAATGATTTTTTCCTTTCTTAAATTGGAACATCCTTCTATGTTCCTGCTTTTGCCAGGTGTTGGCCATTGGTTTACCCAAGTGTATTTTTATCTCAATTGTTTATACTTTTTTGGGGGTGTGGAGTATCACTAGTTTAAGGACTAAACACCTAGTTCTAAAAGGCACAAAGCGTCTTAAGGTGTTGAGGGTCTCTAGAACTTAGCGTTTAGTTATTAGGCAATGCGGCTTGCCTTTGGTTGTGTGGAAGACGCCTCAAAATCTAGAAAAAAACTAGAAATTCTGATATAAAAAAGAGAAAAAACATATGGTTGGATTTTGAGGTTAAGATCAAAAGGTGCTATAAGGTGCTCTAAGGCGATCTCGTTAATGATTCACCTCGCATTATCAAGGCCCCCAAACAATTCCCACCAAAGGCGGCAACCTTAGCCACACCTAGGTGCGTTTTTTAAAGTAAGTTTTAGACCATGCTAAATCTGGTTATTATGGTGGGATTTGTTGTTACCAATTCCTGTTATATTTTCTTCTAGGGTCTAGGAGCTGTAACTATGCTATACAACATCTGGTTTTGTTTTTCTCAACTTATTCAGATGTTTGATTGAATCTTGCAGTGACTTGATTTATGATTTTCTATCCAAGCTAAGCAAGCGGTTGACAGAGGTAGATGTGTCTACCATCTTGACGGTTTTACAATGTAAGGATTCTCTCCCTCTTTTTTTAGTGATTCATGATGTGATATGGGAATCACCTTATTTGCTCATCTTCTTTTGTCCGAGTTCTTCAATTGCTCATCCTGTTCACAACATGCTTTTGTTTCTATATATTCCATTGTATTTTAGGGAGTAGGGCTGTGGGAATGGGATGAGACTGGTGGCTAGGTTATGAAGTTCAGTTAATATAATACCCTTTTCTGTATTTTTTCAATCACATATCTCACCTACAGGTCCAAATTTTCCCTATCTTCATGCAACTGTAAACTACTACTACTACTAATACCATGGCTTGCTTGTCATTTTCCCTATCCAATTATTTGGATATAAGCTTTAGAACCGTACTAAAGTTGTTGAGTTAGCTGACCATATTTCATGTGATAAAAGGTTGTGGAATGAAGTTGCGTGGGGATGACCCTGTTGCCATGAAGGACTTTATTCAGAGTGTTCAAAGTAGAGTAACTGAGTTGAAGGCTGCTTCTGGAGATACTGAGGCAACTACATATAGCAAGAGAGTATGATTTTGTGTCCCTTCAAAATATACAAATATCTTTTTTTCTTTATTGCAATTGGGCTCATTAGAATGAAAATTTGAAATGCTCAGATGGAATTCATGCTTGAAACTATTTGCGATATCAAGAATAATAAGAAGAGGGTGAAGGATGATTCTCCACCGCACACACGCATAAAGAAATGGCTGCAAAAGGTATTTTTCATCCCTATATATCTCCCAGTTTCAATGAACTTTCTTTTTTATTGTTAATTATTTTCACATGATTTAGTTCTGGTTCTTAGTTCTTAATTTGGCATAACTAAGATGTGTCCACTTGAATTTCTCCTTAAAAATTGAGCTTTTCAAAGTTATCTCCTAGGTTACTTTATCTAGGACCAAAAGTAGTGTATTGTACTTCAGAGAATGCTAAATTGGACTCCAGAACTCATAGCTGTGTCTCAGTCAAAACAAATACTAGGGTGCGAGTAATTTAAAGCTAGCTATGTTTAGACTCTTAATCTAATATTATAGACTCAACTAGCATCGAGGGAAAACAAAGCATGTTCATTTTTAAAGAGGGAATCCTTTCTGGTTTGCTTAGAGATTCTACAAAAGCAATCCTTTTTCTTTTGGTGAAGACTTGCCTCATTGTTTCTTTGTATTATTTAATTTACATCTATAATGCATGTTTTATTAAATATGTGTAAATGAACTTTGAAATTAATCTTGCATAAAGTATAATCTTTGTTGGTGACGATTTGCCATGTTAGTTTGTTTTGGTTCATGTACTAGATGGGATTAAGCTTTGACACTGTTTGTATTGATATTTTTTGAATTTTTTTTCTTATTTTCAGCTTAGAGTCGATGATATTACTATTCGTGGAGTCAAATGGAGTAAGCTGCTTGATCCGCTAAAGAAAGGGCAATGGTGGTTTTCAGGGGACGTATCATCTCCAACAAAAGCGATACGTAAAGTTTCTGACAAAGAGGTCAATGAAGCCCAGAAGATGCTGCAGCTAGCTGCCAAACAAAAGATGAACACCGATATTAGAAGGGCAATTTTCTGTGTAATAATGAGTGGAGAAGATTACATGGATGCATTTGAACAACTGTTGAGCTTGAATCTGCAAGGAAAGCAGGTAATTTCCGTCATTTGAGTACAAACTCGTATTAAACTTGATTTGTCATTTATGATTTCTGTGCGTGACCTTAAAATCAAATGTCGATTATATGGCATTTTCAGGATAGAGAGATTATGCGAGTCCTCGTAGAGTGCTGTTTGCAGGAGAAGATGTTTAATAAATATTATACGGCTCTTGCTTCCAAGCTTTGCAGTCATGACAAGAACCACAAGTTCACTCTGCAGGTTTAACGTTTTTCCCATTTCGGCCTTGTATTGAGAGTAAACATTTATTATGGGTAAATTAAAGTCAAACGAAGAAAATAGAAGGTTATTGAAGGAGAAAATTAAAAGAATATTATTGTTGTCAAGGCAAGAAATACTTTTAAAGTGAAGAAAAGAAATTAAAGAATAAGTCTCTTCATTTTGGGTAAATATTTACCCAAGTGGGATGAAGGAGAATTATTTTCCTCATTTCACGCCAAAATAAGGTTGATCATCTTCCCATTCCTTCATCTTCCTCATACTATTATATTTTTTTATCCTTTAACCTCAACTTAGCTTCATTTATATAGTTTGATTTTTATTTTCCCTTTTAATATTTATCCTCAATACAAGTATATTTTATTTTAATTTTTTTTTCATTCAAATGCTTGCTTGGTGTCGTTCCAGTGGATGTCGCAAAACTCATTATGATTTGAAGCTAAAGTTGTTTTCAAATTAGCGGTGCAAGTATATGTTGAGTGCTATCAGTATCAGTACTTGCTAGATGGGTGTCTGATGAGATTTAAGTAGCAAATGTTGTTTTTAGATTATGCGAGATTTGAACGTACATATGTTTAAATATGATGCAGTATTGCCTTTGGGATCAGTTTAAAGAGCTGGAGTCGATGCCTTTGAGGAGATCAATGCACCTGGCTAGATTTGTGGCAGAGATGCTTGCAAGTTTCACCCTTTCCCTTGCAACTTTAAAAGTAGTTGATCTAAGTGATGCCACCCAACTTACTGCAAAGAGGATCATGCATTTTCGGATGCTTTTCGAGGCTATTTTGGAACATTCAGATAGCGTAGTGTGGAACATCTTTACACGAATAGCCATCACGCCTGAGCTTGAAGATCTACGTAGTGGTCTCGAGTTTTTCATGAGAGAGTATGTCGTAGCAGTTAACAATAGTGTTGCTAAAAGGTATAAGCTTGCAAAGAAAGCGCTCAACAATGCTCAAGGTGTTTTGATGTAGAATTAGTGAGATTATTATTATTATTTTTTTTATAATTTTTAATTAAATTAAATTAAATGTCAATTTTTTTGACTTAATGGTACAAGCTCCAAAGTTGCTTCCTCTACTCTAGAACTATATCTTTCTGTAGGAAGCAAGACATCATATTGGGTTGCATTTGGTACAAGAAAAATCAAAGCAAGTGTACCAAATCTAAAGCAATTCCTTAGAAGAACTACCAACCACAAATTAGTGAAATTAGTTCTTGAAACATTAAAAAGATGAAGTACCATTCCTCCTATCATCTTAGAAGTTAGAGAGCCTAAACTATCAATGCACATCAAAAGTGCGAAAAACGTTCCCTCGATGCCTAAAGGGCAAAGCCTTGTACTCAACACTACCATTGGCATCCATCGAACGCGACTGATTATGTGATAAACCGTTTCCTCCATGATAATGAAGAAAGAATCTGGGATTCCAAGTAGTAAATTCCATCTAAGAATGAACATTAGATCTAACATTCCAGATACACCGTAGAGGAGTTGTGCATGGAATAGTAGTGTTCTAAGTGGGAAGTCTTTAAAGAATCTATGGTAGATGAATACACCAATTATTGATCCCACTGCTCCAATTGCATACATCATTCCAACAAATTCCTGCACTTGTACAAATTGGTAACAACCATTAGCTACTATACTCATTAAACTTGTGTAGATTTAATCACGGGTCTAGCATCCTATTGAATCCGCAACAGAACTAACCTAAATTTTACGGTCATGGTTTGAGAGTTTAAACTATTCAGTAAGTTGCGCAATAATATAAAAGATGTGTCTTTTTTAAGAATATTAAAGAAAAACATACCTTGGAGAAAGCAGGACCAACTTTAGGATCAGTGTACCAATAAAAATGACCTTCATGAGTGCTATAACTAAGGGCCAAAGTAAGAAACATGAATAGCGATGGTTTCCACACTTGAGGGTATTTTATTGTTGTGTATATATTTTCCATTGCTCTTCCTACTCTTTCTACTACCTGCTTCACATGATCATTATATATACGTTAAAAAGTTATATAATAAGTTTAATAAGCACAAAACATAAAGAAAATTTTACATAGAACCACCTTACATTAACATTTTGGTTTCACATGTACAACTGTATGTGTGATAATGCAATATTTATCACAATTTATGAGTAGGGAAAGTCTAACCTTCTTAGAACCTTGAGTAGAGTTGGAAACTCTTTCTTCATACATAAGAAAACCCAAAATGATAAGTGAAGCTGGTGCGATAGTTAAAAGTCCAAGCGCTTCCTAACAAGTGAATATTTAAAACAGCACACAAACAAAAGCTCAGAATTAATTAAAAACCTCCTAAAATGCAAATTGAGTTTGCCTACACTATGAAAGAAATATTTGAGTTAAAAATTCTATTAATACTAAACTGTATAAATATAACATAGAAAAAAAACATTCAAATTGGTTCAATATATAATCAGAGATGACAACTACTCTCACTAAACTAAACCAATATATTCGCTCATATTTATATTAATAATTATTTTTAGTGGTTATACACATAGTTGCGTTTATTTATATTGAATTATTCGCGAATTATAAATGTTATTAAAGAGTAAACCTTTAGCGAATTACAATCTTATAGTTTTTTACCTATTAAAAACATCAATGTCTATAATGTTTAGACCAAGTAACAGGATTTTATCTATTTTAGTGGTTGAACCTGTGACTTGGCTTGAACGCTGTAAACATTAATACTTTGGTGATTGTAATTCGCCCAAAAGAAACATTGAGGATTTTAATTCGCAAGATGTCTAAACTTAAGTTAGTAATTCACAAACTTTTAATTTAAATTTATATTACAATCAAATAATAAATTTATTTCTAGCGGAATAAAGAAAATTTGATTTACTATTCGCAATATATAAAAACAAGTTTTTTTGATTGCCCAAACATAGTGCAAAAATAAGACCGCGACATATTGGAAAGGCCGCGTTGGAAAGGTTTTTAGATAAATCGTTCCAATTTTTCCTACGTTGGAAAGGTGTAAAATAACCGCGTTTTAGGCCTGTTCAAGGGAAATCTCATTTTTTTGACCGATATTTGGCGATACGACAACCCGTTAGGCCATTACCGTATTACCGTTCCTTTACCACAATCGCGATCGTTCCCGCGTTTTTGCACCATGTGCCCAAATAATGCTAAGCAGACAAATATTCAATCTGAAATGAATTAAAAAAACACAAATTCTTACTTGAGACCGTCTTTTGTAAAGACGGATTTCAAAAGCCAAACTCAATTCTAAATATATATCGTTACAACTCTAAATTTAGATTTGGGCTGAACTTTCAAGAGTCATCTTTAAAAAATACGGTCTTTAAAAGGGCACCTTAAAAAAAACGTTAAGAATGAAAAAAAAAAAAAAACGAACCTGAGGTCCAAGCAAATGAATAAGAAAACCACTAATGGAGAAACCCAATAAAGCTCCAAAAGAGTTACAAAATCCACAAAGAGACTGTAAATTAGCAGCCAATTCATTGACTTTTATACTATTTTTAGCAATACTTGCATCCATTGTTGCTATTGACATTGCCATTCCACCCTTAACTCCCATCAAACAACTTAGAGCTATGCTTACCGGCAACATCGGAACCGCCGTCACAAACACCGCTGATAAAACTCCGATGAAACCAGCAGTTATAAGATACGGTGTTCGATGATAACCCATGATTGGAAACACATCAGTAAGTAAACCCCATAAGGGTCTTAAGATCCATGGAATGTAATTAAATCCAACATAAAATTGAGCTGAAGAAGGTTTTACTTTCTGAACATCTTTCCAGTAATAATCTGTTACGATTCGGAATAATGAATCGGAAACGCCTATGTTTAGGCCGTACACTAGGATGATGCCTACCATGAAACTTGGGTCTAAGGAAGATGTGATCTTTTGGAGCCATACAATGGGTTCCATCAGGATCTGGCTCAAACTCAAACTCAAACTCGGCTTTTCGGGTTTTCGTGGCGGTGGTGATGGTGGTGGTGATGAGGTGTTGACATCCTCTGTTTCATTGAAGCTCATTGGGGCTTCCATGGAGAAACAGAGGATGGTGGAAGGAGGATCAAAGACTTTGACCTTGCAAGTTTCTAAAAATAGGGAGATGCAACTGAGTATTACTTTATGTAACATGGGAGTTACATAAATTTGATAATTCCAATAGAGTTAAAGTTTTTTTTTGGAGTATTTTTACTAGTGGGACTATAAAATTTAGGATTAATATGTTGGGTGTCCGGTCCATTTTATTTATAATACTTTTGGTCTTTAAATGTTTGAGCCTACTTATTATAACTTGGGGTTAGCTTCTCTTGGAAGCTTTAAGTGGTCATTTTAAAGTCTTTGTAGCACTAAAAAAGGATGAGAGTAGTTTTCAAAATCTAAACACACAAAAAAATAGAGAGAAAAAGTGAGGTTTCATTTTCGGAGGTTTTAGGGCACCCTTCAGTAATTTGTCCATTGCCGGAAATCGCACAGTTGGATCCTCCTCAAATTTTGGCAGCTTGTTCCTGACACCAAGGGCTTCATTTTGAACGTTTAGATCGTTAGTTTGAGCTCTGGTTGGATAGCAGTTACGTCTGGACACAACTGCTGTGTTTTTGGTGAAATCCTCTTCATTTTTCTTCTTCTATTGTATTTCTCTTGTTGATGGTTGATGGTGGGTAGTGCATTTTGTTGGATTGCTATTGGCTAGCAAAGCTCTTATTCCTGCTGATACTACAACTTCTCTTAATCCTTGTGATTATTGTTTGGCTGGCAAGCAACATAGAGCTTCTTTTGCTAAGAAGTCCATTAGGAGGAAAGAAAAATTGGATCTTGTGCATTCGGATGTTTGTGGTCCAATCGAGGTGGAGTCTCTTGGTGGTAGTAAATACTTTGTCACTTTTATTGATGATGCTACGCGAGAAACTTGGGTTTATATATTGAAAGCAAAAGGCCAAGTGTTCAAGACCTTCTAGAAATTTCATGCCATTGTTAAAAGAGAGACAGAAAAAAAGCTCAAATGTCTTCGAACTGACAATGGTGGTGAATACACTTCAAATGATTTTGAAGGCTATTGTTCTCATCACATTATTAGGCACGAGAAAACTGTTCCAGGACCCCCACAACATAATGGTGTTGTAGAAAGAATGAATAGAACCATTGTGGAGAAGGTGAGGTCTATGTTGAGAATGTCAAATCTTCCTAAACCATTATGGGCTGAGGCTGTGAATACTGCGGTTTATGTGATCAATCGAGCTCCATCAGTTCCTTTGGGTTTTGAGAATCCGGAGAAAATGTGGAAGGGCAATGATCCTTCTTACTCACACTTAAGGGTATTTGGGTGCAAGGCATTCATGCATGTTCCGGAAGAGCAGAGGTTGAAGCTTGATTCAAAGTCAACTTCTTGCATATTTGTTGGGTATGGTGATGAAGAGTATGGTTACATGCTTTTTGATCCTGAAAAAGGGAAGGTTGCAAGAAGTAGAGATGTGGTGTTTTATGAGCACGAGATGGGTTCAGATCTTTTGAATGTTGATAAGGCTACTACTTCAGATTTGCCACTTGCTACTGATGATACTTTTACTCCTATTCCTATTGATCGTCCAGCAAATGAGGAGGTTGATGAAGCTGTACTTGATAATGTTGGTGAGGTACATCATGATGGTGATGCAATTTATGAGCTAGAATTGGTAAGCCGATATTTATCCAATCCGGGTAAAGTTCATTGGGAAGCAGTGAAGTGGATCTTCAGATACTTATGGGGCACCTCCAAATTGAGTTTATGCTATGGGAGTTTTAAACTTATTCTCCATGGTTAAACTGATGCAGACATGGCTGAGGATGTTGATAGCAGAAAGTCTACCTCAGGTTACTTATTTACATTTTCAGGGGGAGCCCTCTCATGGCAATCCAGTTGCAAAAGTGTGTAGTATTGTCTACTACTGAGGCAGAGTATACAGCAGCAGTGAAAGCAGGGAAGGAGATGATTTGGTTGAAAAGGTTCCTTAAGGAGTTGGGCATGAGTCAAGATGAGCATGTAGTACTTTGTGATAGTCAAAGTGCTATGGATTTGAGCAAGAATGCCATGTATCATACTCGTACCAAACACATTGATGTTAGATTCCATTGGTTACGAGATGTGATTGAGGATAATTAGATGAAGCTGAAGAAAATTCACACGCACAAGAATGGTGCAGATATGTTGACAAAGATTGTTCCCGAAAGCAAGGTTGAGCTTTGTAGCAAGCTTGCTGGGTTGAGCTTCAAGTGATCATTGAAGCATTGTTATATCCTACGTAATGGGGCTGGAGTGGGAGATTGTTGGGTGTCCAGCCCATTTTATTAGTTATGATACTTTTGGTGTTTAAATGTTTGGGCCTACTTATTATAACTTTGGGTTAGCTTCTCTTGGAAGCTTTAAGTGGTCATTTTAAAGTCTTTGTACCACTAAAAAAGGATGAGAGTAGTTTTCAAAATAAAACACACACAAAAGTAGAGAGAAAAAGTGAGGTTTCATTTTCGGAGGTTTTAGGGCACCCTTTAGTAATTTGTCCATTGCCGGAAATCGTACCGTTGGATCGTCCTCAAATGTTGGCAGCTTGTTCCTGACACCAAGGGATTCATTTTGAATGGTTAGATTGTTAGTTTGAGCTCTGGTTGGGTAGCAGTTACGTCTGGACATAACTACTGTGTTTTTGGTGAAATCCTCTTCATTTTTCTTCTTCTATTGTATTTCTCTTGTTGTTGATGGTTTATTGGCTATTGTTTGTCTTTTGATGCTCATTGTTGGTTATTATTGGTGATTGAAGTGAGTTAAGGTTTAGTCTTGGTTTGGTTGATTGTTTTGCCTAAATTGATCTTAGTGTGGGTGTTGTTGGCGTTGTTATCAACCCTTTGTGCCCAACATAATAGTCTTATTAAATTATTGCTATTGTTAAATTTGTTTATGGGTTAATTTTACTCATACAAGTGATTGAATTTAAAATCACAAAACTTGCATGTATGATATTTCTTTTTCTATTATTGTCGAGTTTAAGCCTTAAAATATACATTTCACCTCTTAAAATGTAAATTTTAGTTCTTAAAACACCTACTTTAACCCTTAATTTTATGTTTTACTTATCTACTTTAACCGTAAACATCCATTTCAAGACTTAGAATATTTATTCCAATGATTGAAAGTTTGTCAAATCCAAAACTTAAAATAATTATTTTAAGGTCAAAAATGTCCAATTTAAATTTTAAAATGGCAACTTTAAAATTATAGGTTGAACTTGTAAGTGGTCGCACGTATGTGGCCGTCTCATAGGAGATTTGCTGGAAGAAAATAAATAAAAATAAGTGAATATAAGTAATATGTTTGTGGATGTGAGAGTAAATTAAGAGTAGTTTATAGATGATGTTAGGAGAAAGGGTGTGAATTTCATTCCCAAACTAAGAAGTTTACAAATTTTTGAGAACATTTAAAATGACAAAATATAGCAATGTCAAAGAAACAAAGCACATTTTGAATTAATTCTACTCATACTTTAATGCTCTTTAAAATATTTAATGTTTCATTTAGTTGCTTGAGCTAATGCAACTCATAAATTAATTGCGATCTCTTTCCTAAAACTAATAATTCAAATAATGAGCTTATTCCATTAAAAAGAGTTATTTGTGAATCAGTAATAAGTCTCATGGGAGACGGTCTATTCTATAGACGGAATTTATGAAGTCCAGCCCAAAATATAAAATAGTATATTTGGGGTTATAATAAATTATTTGGGGTTATAATAACTTATATTTGGGGTTATAGAATAGTATATTCGAGGTTATAATACCTTACATTTAGGATTATAACAAAATATAATGGATATTATAATAAAAAAAATCAGTTAAAGGAAATGGATTGACCCAATTTTGTGGTCTATCCTATAGACTGTCTCTTGTGAGATTTTGTGTTTGTGAATAGAATATTTGCAATGTTGAAATAAGTGTTGAAGGTTGTATACTATAACAATTGTGATCTCTTTTATCAATTTAATTGTTATTTGATCAAATGTATGATATGATTTTCTGTTCATATTTTCATGTATTGTGTAACCCTTACTAGTGAATTCAATTTCAATATCAATGTTTATGTTGAACATTTAGTGTATAATAACACATAATAATCCTGAGTATTTTAATCACTAAGTACTACTAAAGTAGTGGGACAGTTTAAGTCCGTAATATATCGATTAAAGCTATAATAATAGTGGGATAATATACGTATTAATTTACGAGGTCCAAATAGGTGTTTTAAGATAACACAAAAAACAAGGGAAAATGGGCAGAAGGTTAGCGCCGAGTCGGCGCTCCCTTGTGTAGCCTCGTCGCCGACTCGGCGCTTGGCTACTGGAAAAAACAGGTTTGAGGCAGAGACTTGGCGCCGAGTCGGCGCCCACTTTTGTGGGCTCGTCGCCGACTCGGCGATAGGTCACTGGAAGTGACCGTTGCCTTTTTCTTCCCGTTTTCTTGTGTTTAATGCCTTGGATCCTTTTGATTACACTCTTAAATCTGATGTTACAAGAGTATAATTGTGTGATTATGCCCATGAATGACCAAGATTAATGTCATTCAATTGCTTGATCATGAATTGGGTCATTAAGGTGATTAAAGAGCCATAGGCTCCTCTTGACTATAAATAGAGGGCAATGGCTTAGAGATTTCTTACACCTTTTCACAATAAATCTCTGAATTCTTTCTTCTCTAAGTTCTTCTCATTTGTCTTGTGCACTCAAGAGAGTAATTAACTTTTGTGTGCATGTTCCATTGCTTATAATTCGATAAACACATAGCTATTACGTTATATTCCCTAAGTACTAAGGGCATATAAGAGTTGTTTGTATCTCGTTGTGAATTTCCACATCCAAACCCAAGTACCGTTGTGGGGGGAAATATCACAAAAGGAAAGTGATCACACGCCTACAACTTGTATCAAGTTTCCGGGTAACAAATCGTGTTACAAACTTATCTCACTTTCCATTAAGCATTGTAATTAAGTTGTAATTTCATTTTTGTCATCTTAAAGGGGTTTGAAACAAATTCCCGTTGTAATTTGTTTACATTATATACTACTTGTAATAGTTTACACTTGTGTTTTTCAATCTTAATTGCTAATATCTAGGGACCTGCGCAACGGGCTACAGGCCCATTGGATCCCCGAATCCAAACCCTTTATTTACGGGCTTTAGAACGGGCCGGGTCTTAATGGATCGGATTCAATAGAAGCCTACTTCATAGTAAAATGGAGTGCGGTGGAAAACAAGCTTTACATGGGTCCTAGGGACGGCTTTTCACGGTTTTACTTTGAAATTGGTTACAACGCATAACATTACCTTACCTTCAGTAATCTTATTTTGCTTCGGTTTCTCATCTTTTCAAACAAAGTATATTACTAACACAGCCAACATAGTACAATGGCGTTGGAATTACTGAATAGAAATATTGATTAAAATAAAGACCTTTACTTCGATCAACTTGCTGAAGCGCGGGGTTCGGCAAATCAGACCCGTTTGAATGCCATTTTAATCTTGTAATATCCGGCCCGACCCGGCTCTACAGAGCAGCTCGGCCCGTATCCGGCCCAATGCACATATCTGCTAATATCTAAAAAACATCAAACTCCTTTCATTTAGTTTTTAATTTTTATGGTGAAACCGTGAGAGATTTGATGTTATAAGTTTAAAAAGTCACTTTCCATTAAATAAATGTATAAGCAAGCAATTGGTTATTTGGTGGTGTGATTAAGTCAAAAAGTTTGAGCAAGACATTTTAAAATGCGCGCAAATAAGTTTAAGTTGAATTATGTTAAGTGGTGTGAATTAAAATATTTAAAGACAACTTTTATTTACACAATTGAGTTTTTAGGATATTTGATCGGATATGACTGAATACCAGGTGAACTCTTAGCAAGACATCTTAAGGGTGTATAGCTCACATAAAATAAATTCAACTTCTTTTTAATGAAGATGACAGTTAATACATAAACATCAACAGAAAATTACTATTTCACTCATCAAGCTACTCCAGCCGTATCTATTCCTGGTGCATACCATTGAGTTTTATGCTGCCAGTACCTTCTGTATGTCTTTCTGCATGAATTCAAATCAAATTGCACCATTAAAGTACTATATATCTTTGACTTTAACTATCATACATTGATTTGTTATCATCATCAACCCAACACCCTATTCAAACACAGGGTTTAGGTGAGGAAAGGTCACGGACAGCCCATACCCAAATCCCCTCCAGAGTGAGGGCTAGAGAAAAGTGGTTAATTTTACCCCCAAATTGATCTTCTGTGCCCTTGTTTATTTTACGGGGTGTCCATGTTGTTAATGAGTTCGTTTACATCATTTTCAAAAACGTTCAATAAATCGAGTCCAATAAAA